>VYZW01061119.1:28172-63635 GCA_013401315.1 Balaeniceps rex
GGCGGGCGGGGCGGGGCGGCCCGGGCCGGCCGGGGGATCCGGCGCCGCCGGAATAAGAGGCTACAGGAGCGCGGTGGCGGAGCGGAGCCTGGCAGAGCTAGTGCTGTGTCCCGGAGCCCCACAGCAGCCGGTGGGCTGCGGCCCCCGCGGCAACCCCCATGGATAAATACAAAGGTGAGGTGGGGCGCCACGCGTGTTCGTGCCCCGCGGCAGCCCCGCACGGGGACCGCCGTCCTGCCCTGCCCGCCGGGGCGGTGGTGGTGGTGGCAAGGGTCTCTGGGGAGGGACGGACCCACTGGCACGGGGCCGCTGCGGCTCGCTGTCCCCACGCGTGGGAAAATGCGGCGGCGATGGGCTGCGGCAGGCTAGGGGCCAGCTCCGGAGGCGATGTTTCCCGAGAGTGGGGCCGGGGGTCAGCTCCGGGGAAGGGGGTCCCCGCGAGTGGGGCCCGAGCTCAGTTCCGGGGAGTGGGGGGAGGTTGTCCCGCGAGTGGGACCAGGCGGGCGAGGGTGGGGGCCCAGCTCCGCGGAGGGGGAGGCCAGCAAGTGGGTACGGGAGCCAGCTCCCGGAGGAGGCGATCTCCGCGAGTGCGGCCAGGGATCGGAGTCCCCGCGAGTGGGGCTGGGGTCAGCTCGGGGCCGGTGGGGAAACGGTCCCCGCGAGTGGGGCCGGGAGGCGGGAGCGCGGGGCAGCGCAGCCGGGGGTGTCAGGTCCCCCCGTACCTGCCCCGGGCACTGGGCAGCGAGGGAGGGAGGAGCGGGGGAGGCCTCTCGTTTTACACCGTCTGCGGATCGGGACTTTTTTTTGCTACTTGAAAGCAGCGTCTCGTTTCGTTTTCTGCAGCCACTGAATTTAGCTAACGTTGCCTGCTCCGTCTTTCTTCCTAAATTGCACATCTGCATAGACTTCCCACACTTCCAGGCTTAACAGGCAGGACATGAGTGTCCTGTTTTCTAAATGCAAGTGGGTTTGGTGGTGAGGGAGAGGGTAGATGAGCAGCCTCCCTGCTTTCTTTCTGGCAGATCCTGTCCGGGCTGGTGGTCACCCACAGCCCGTTTATTTCCCCGCAGTCAGTGGCTCTGGTGCTTCCTGCGTGATGCTACTCGGTCATTGTCACCGAGAATGGCTCCTCTCAGATCTGTGGTGCTATGGGCAGCTCTTGGAAACTTCTCAAACTTCAGTGCACCTTGCCAGCTGAGGAGGTGGGGTGGGGTGAGGTGCCTGGGCATGGGACACTCGGACATGCGTGGGTACTTTGTGATTTCCGCTCCTGCTAGCGTGTAAAAGCCTCCCTGGGAGGAGGTGGATCCAGTACTTGCGCAGCACAGAATAAGTCTGCGGTAAACTTTACCTGTTGAGAAGAAATGTGGCTCGCTGTGTAACTGCTGTCCTTCTTATGAAGCTTGGATGCTTAAGTGGGGAACTTCATACTAGACAAATATATTCCTGCCTGACCCCCTTTGGACTTGTTAGTGTCAAACTGGCAAGGTTTGGTTAGGACTCAGCAGATGCATTTAAGCTAATAACTCTTGTTCCCTAATCCTTCTTTGGTGGGGACTTCATATGTCAAGGTATCATACTGTGTGAAGTTAATTTTTGCTGGGACTGTGTGGTTTTTTTGACTATGCTATGCTATGCTTCAGTATTCTGACATGGCTGGCACTGTGCTACCTGTTGCCTTTTGATCCTTTTCCTACATCCAATCAATACTTTACAGGCCTGCTAAGCACAACGGCAACATACTGCAAAAGTGATGTTGAAGACTATATTACAAGTCAAATATTGTGTAATTTTTCTTTTTTGTGGCAGAGTTGGTACAATTCCATTCAGTTCCAGTAGCAAAGCAGTAGATTCATTAAGATGCAGCTATGTTTTGTATATTGTCTTTCTAAATATGCACACTGCTCCCTCGGAGCGGCGGGGATGTGTTCTGCACATGTGTAATGAATAGCAAGTGCAACTGATTGCGGAGCCTTGCCAGTCCTTTTTGTGTTAGTGGTAACGAATGTGCGCGCGTGGGAGCGGGTGTGCATTAATGAGGGTGCCGAGGCATCTCCGGCTCTGCAGGGCAGCTGCAGGTGACAGCAACAGCTCGTTTAGGGGGTGGGAGGTGTCCCAGGGTGGTGGGGAGTTGGGAGCCCTGAGGAGCAGGTGGAGAAAGCAGGCAAGTATGTCGTTATTAGTAAGCACAGGGAATATGTGCCCATTCTGGTGGGGATATCTTGTTGCTGCCATGGCTGGTATGGGGAGTCTTTATCCTTGTCACTAGCCAGGCAGGGCACTTGTGCAGGGAAATCCTCTAATGATAGAGATGGATGGACTCAAAGAGGGCTGTTGAGCAATGAACTGGTGCTCTGGGAGGAGGAATATGACTACAGGATCCTTCCTATTACTTAAGAAATGAAGGTTGCAAGCATCAGCAAAGAGCAACATTTCTTTCCTTTAAACACAGGCAGGGATGTGCTTTAATCCAAGCTCTGACCTGGCAGGCACAAGAGGCGTCCCTCCTGTTTCAAGGGCAGGGTGAAACAGCCGCAGGAGTCTCGTAGGGTGGAGCGTGCAGGGCCAGGTGGGGTGTGAGCCTGTGGCTGGGGCTGGTGGCCGGCAGCGTGGCACCCGAGGAGCGGGAAGAGCTTGGGCTGTTGGACTCGCATGGTGGGAAGTGAAGGAGGGATTTTGAAACTCTCCTGGGAATGGGTTTCCTTTCCCAGCCTCTGCAAATGGGGTTGCAAGGCCAGCTGCATAGGAAGACATGGTCTCTTGACTCTATTTAGGCTACTAAGGCTATGAAGGATGATCTTGATGTGTGGCAGGGTTTGGGTTTGGTTTTTTTTTTTCCCTGCCAGGCCACAGTAAAGTGCCTTCTCCCACTGGTGAAGATGCTGTTTAAAAATCCACCTTCTCACTGTGGTTGAGGAAAAACATGTGAGGCATAAGGGGCAACAGACCCAACAGCCCAAGAGGACAAGGGGAGACCTGCAGGGAGCAGAGGGCAGGTGTGAGTGAGGGCGGTAGCTGTACCCTCAGCTACGGAGTGACAAGGACAGAGCTGCTCATCTCTTGCTCCTCCTCTGTTCCCTGCACGCACTCTCTCTCCTCCTTCCCATGTGTTTTTACCTTTTGCACGTGAGATTTGTACAACTGTCCCATCTTGTGCTCCCTGTTAGAGTGGCACCATGGCTCCTCGCCTGCTCCTTGCCCCACATGTCAGATGTGGCTGGCTGGTTCATGACCAGCCGTTGCCAGACCCTGGGTGGGGGGAAAGAGGTGCTGAAGGCACTGTTACTGATGAGGGGGGTGTTGGTGGCACCCTTACTCATCCACCCATCCCTGTCAAGTCCTCTCAGACCAACCCCTTGTCACCACACTCACAGGTCATTCCCCTGTGATGCAGCCCCATGTGTGTAGTCTAAGATGTCAAGTGATGTGAGCCTTGAAGTTTGTAAGATTATTATTGTATTTTTAATGTGTTAGAGCTCTGTAATGGAAATCAGAGTGACTTGTAGCCCAGTTCTTCAAAGAAAGGTGTTTGCATTTTTGGTTTACTGTCTCTGTTGCGCAAAGACACAAGCTTTGCATTTCTTATCTGAGGGTCTCCCAGGGCTCTGCAGGCATTGCTAGTGTGTGCGGTGCTCCTCTGAGACGAGCACTGTTTGTCTATGGAGGAGAGGTTGTCTTCTTAACAGAAGCCGACAGTTTAGTGTTGATAGGATTAAAATGGTGACTTGGTAGAATGACAAGGTGTTTGCTTGCTAGTTAACATGCTTTAACTGGAGGGGAAAGGGGCGTGGGTCTGTTTGGGACTTCGGCACGTGTTCTTTTTAACAAGTTCTTGCAAGTACAAGGAGATATGCTTGGGATTAAGCTCAAAGTGGAGACATGAATGAGAGACACGAGCCCTGGTAACAATCTGAGGCCCTTTATAAACTCTTGTTAATCAGTCAGAAATGGATTGATTCATATTAACATGATCCAGGCTCTATACAAGCATATGTGGTTTCTCCTCAGCTGAGCATCAACACAGCTGTTGTGTTTAGCTAATTGTTTTGGTGTGATTGGCAACCGGAGAAAACAGGGCAATGTACTGCCCTGTACCAAATCCAATACAATTTTCAGCTGCTGAGCTGAGCCTTCTTTGAAATGCAGATGAAAATTAATGTCCTGCATAACCTCATAACGTATACAATAACTCTTACTTATGTGAGGATGGTGAGTTTTGGAGGTGGGAAGAGACTCTGGGGAACAGGCAGCAGGAATGCAGTCATCTACTCAGCAGGGATTTAGAAGATGAAACGTTTTTCTGTGACTGAAACCACAGCCTGTCTCAATTACACATCTACTGTGTCCACCCTATCAAGCCATCCTACACACTCTCATCCATGCCAGTATAATATTTCTGTCTCTTCTGGCATGGCTGCGTTTCTTATGTAAACAGGGCACCCGAGGGTGCTCTGAGTCATATTGGGTGGACATGAGCCTCTCCGGCGCTCTCCAGACCAGGACAGGCTCACTGCAGGTGGGCATGAGGCTGTGTGGATGTTGGCTTCAGCCCCATTTGATGAGCAGGAATGGCCCTTGGAGTGTGTGTGTAACTGCCAGGCCTGGGGGTGCTCCATTTGCTGCCCCCAGAATGGTCACTGGGGCTTGCTCCTTCTCCTGACCATAAGCGGCAGGGATCTGTGCAGCAGAGGCAGTACCCCTGTAGCCCTGCCACTACGGGATCTGTGCCCCATCCGAGTCACTACCAAAATTGCCAGGAGCCTGCTCCTAAAGCTAGCAGTGCTCACAAGCTCCGAGCCTTTGGGCACCTGCTTTTGGAGTGCTCCTGGCAAGGTACAGACTCTGCCTTTGCTCTTGCGGTGTTGACTAGTGTGTCAGGCAAGTCTCGCTCCCGTTCCTCCACGCGCCTTTGCCGCTCCCCGCAGCAGGCCCTGTGTGTGCAGTGCCTGGCCGGGGACCAGAGATGCCATGTGAATGAGTTTGTTGTTCAAGGGTTTTCACTGATCGCTTTCATTGAACACCCACAGCCCAGAAACACAGGGAGTGTCTATGCAAAAATGCTTGTACTGCGCTTTTTTTTTTTTTTTTTTTTGGAGCATGGCTGGCTCTTTCGGCTCCCAGCAGCGGCAGTGGACTGAGAGCAAGCAGGCAACTGGGCAGCCCCGGCTTCGCAGGGCTGTGCACCAAAGCACTGCAGGGTTTTAAATCTAAATTCTGGGCACCCGCTCAACTGAATACTTGCTCCACAATGTTTCCATCTCAACGTACAGCACATATGAAGGATCTAAATGACTCCACTAAATCCCTTAAGAATCTATGGCAAACCCAGGACCTGAACCTCAAGCTCAGTAACTGGTGGCCAATGCCTTCCTTGCAACCATCCTGCCTGGATCAGGGGAAATTAGGGATGCTGTTCTCTTGAGAAGTCCCTGTAAACCCAAATTAATCTGCTGTACCCCCTGGAAAGGCAGGAGTCATCTGAGGCAGGGAAGTGCATCTTCAGGCAGCAGCAACCAGAGAGCCCAGAGCTGTAGGGGACATCTTGGGGAACCAAAAATCAGAGGTGCATCTGTGATTAAAGATGATGCAGAGCACGTGCACCTGGGACATAGGTGTTCCTCTCCAAAGCTGCCTGGCTGAAGCACAGATCCAGACCCAGCAAGTAAATTGGGATCCTGCAGTCACACAGCCAGTTTGACGACCTGTGTGGTGGTGTTTACTTCATCTTGGAAGTTGAGTCATCTGTGCTTTTCTCTCGGGTCAGCAGACAAGACAGACTGGTCCAGTCTGTGCTGCAGACTCTCAGCAGAGCTCTGTGGGGCAGAGATGTCTGACATGGCCTTGCCCCAAGGAGCTGCTGGTGCAGGTGCCGACACAGCCAGTTTCTGGGCTGGAATGGCTTATTTGGCTCTGGTTTGGGGGTGGATGGGGAAGCATCAGTGAACAGGCAAGTTCCCTGGCAGTAGCTGGGAGAAGATATTTTCGTTGTAAGAGATAATGCTGCAGTTTGAAGAAGAGGGGTTAAATTTGGGAGCTTCTTGCTGTGTGCTACAGTGCATGGTAAAACCTTGTGTGAACTGGAGGAATGACTGTAAAAGTTCACAAAAGAAGAATCTGACTAGAAGTGTTCAGTAGGAAGATGCCAATTTCCTGGTACCCAAAGTTCTTATTTTAAAAAAAAAAAATTACTTCAATCCAGAGAGCAGAGCTTTAGGAGGAAAAAAAACTCCAAAACAAACACAAGTTGCTAAGGGTGGCCAGAAGAGCCGAGCCCTTTTGGAAGCTGCGGTGAAGCAGGGCTGGTGCTGTGCCTGCACGTGCCCCTTCTGTGGGGCTGAGCATTAGGTCCGGACCTGGCTTCCCACTCCAGTCACAGCTGAAAGAGAGAACAACCCGGGCTGAAAACACCGAGAGCGGCTAAACTTGCGGCTGGTGGGCCAGGATGGGCATGAGAGCAGCTGTCGCTGAAGGAGGCGCGAGCGTGGCAATTCCTGCTGGCAGGGAGGGTTTGGGTTGCCATTGCCGTGCTGCCGCAGGCTGCGGTGCAGCAGCAAAGGTCGGATGTGGCAGCACAGGATCCGCAGTGTAGCAGGGTGCTGCAGAGGGGAGGCCTGGGAAGTGTACTGGTTTGGTCTAAAGTTCAAAAGATGAGGGTCAGGACTGGCCAAAATACTTTTTTTTTTTTTTTTTTTTTTTTTTTTTCCTANTTTTTTTTTTTTTTTTTTTGTCTTTTTTCCCTACTGACCTATTGCCTTCATCGTGGGCAAAATTCCATAGAAAGCACGTCTGAGGATGGTTTGGTGTATGGCAACATTGTCTTTGGTTATAAACAGCTCTGTCTGGAAGTAAATATCTCAGAATTATGGGATCAGACTGAAACTCCCACATAACATATGGACTTGGCCACTTGCAATTTAATAAAAGCCAGTGTTTTCCCCCCTTGGGTGGGCTGTGTTCCGTCTTGCATAAAGATTTTTCTGATGTCTTTTTTTTTTTTTTTTTTTTTTTTTTTTCTTTTTTTCCTTTGGATCTGCTTAGGATAAAAGTGTAGTGCAAGGCTTAGGAAAAGCCTGGGAAATAGGGATCCACAAGCCTTAGCTGGCAGTTCAGCCTGTGGGCTTCTGATTTCTGAGTATAGGAGTCTCCTCCTGAGATAACCAGGAGCAGTAACCACCCCCAGCAACCGGGGTGATGCACATGGTTTTTTCACTTGCTTTTGTGACTTAGGAGACTGAATATTTTTAAAAAAATCTGTAGACTCCCAATCCTGCTAATAATTAATGCATCTAGGCTTTCCAGAGTCAGCACTGAGTTTGGGTTGTAGAGGTGGGCAGCGAAGCGGTTGGGATGCTTTTTGAAGTTTGCGTAACACTTTGGCAGCAGTGCTTTGAAAGAGGTGGGTCTGAGCCAGGAGATTCTTGCAGTTCATGCTCGAGTTGTGGCTTGAGCCCTTCCCTCTTGGACCGAGTTAGATGGGGAGCAAGTCCTGGGCTGCTGCGGGGAGGGGATGTCCTTCCTGGAGCCTGCGTGTGTTCCAAGGCAGCCAGCTCAGGCAGGTGGTGAGGAGAAGCGTGTGTGCAGTCTCCTGTGAGCTGAGATAAGGTATCCACAAAGAAATCTCTGACCCAAAGTCGCTCTGCAGATCTCATCATTGCTATTTATTACTACAAAGTATGACAACCATTAAGGTTTGGGAAGAAAGAGCTGGCTCACAGAGAACATGAGTTGCACAAGGTTTTGCAATGTCACTAGTGGCTTTAGCTGAAAGTCTCTCCACAAGTGTGTGTGAAACATGGAGCTTTCCTCTGCTGAGGAATGCAACCGAGCCAGCTGCAGCCCCACAGCCTTCCAGTAGCACTGTCGACTTCTGTGGAATAAGCCAGTGCATGTGCCCAGTCAGTCCCAGTGCCAAACAGCTCAACTTCTGATGGTCCCACTGTGAATGAGCTGAAATCGGTACTAATGCAGAGATGCTCTTTGGTGTCTGCTGGTAGCAGGCATGCAGTTGCAGCAGTTAAGTGGCTACCACTTGTGGTAGCAAAATATCACAACTGTAGAAATTGGGTCTGCCTTTAAAAGCGGAGATGTGTCAAGCCCAGACTTCTGCAGTGGCTTGTGGCAGCTGGAGGCCGTCTGCCCCATCCATCCCATCAGCAGCTTCATCCCTGCTGCTTGGCTGGGGAGCACGTCCTGTCTCCTTTGTTTAAATCTGGTGTCTTCGAGGATCTTTTGTGTGTTATTGCAATCTCTAAAACTGTGCCACGTAGTCTTGAGTGGTGGGAACTTCTGCTGGTTTTATTGTTGTACTTTTCAGACTTCTCCTTTGCCCTGGGGTATACAGAAGTGGGCAGAGAGCTGGGGTTGTAATGTACGGTTCCACATGTGCTATAGGATTGCCTGATCTTGGCAGCTGCTGAAGTATGATAAAGCCCTGCTTGAGAAGAGAACTGCTTAGACTAATTGGGCTCAATCTACAAAGCAGCTGAGATACATTTACCTTGCTGTAGTTAGCTGGGCTGAGGGGTGGGATGTGCATCCATCTCATCTAACCACAGCCAGGTTTTTGGTCCCTGTTAGGAATTCAGTATGTGTGCACATGGGTGAAGGCAGCTTTTTACTAAAGGACAAGCCATGGGTGCAATCGCATGAACTAGGTCTGAGTGGAGGTGCCGTGCAAAGGCAGGCAAGCCTGGCTGCTGCCTGGGGTCCAGGAGCCATCTTCCCCAAGCCTGAGGCCACAGAAGAGCTGGCTGCACACCAAGCACCGTGGCTCTCGCTCCACCATCTGCTGCTGCAGGGGTCTCGAGTCTGCTGGGTGGCACGGTGGCTACGTGCTTTTTCTCCTGAATTTTTTCAGGCCATGTGGGTGGCTTGCCTCATCTGCGGCATGTTGCACTTGGTGCCTGGGGCTGTAAGTGTAACCCGTGCCGGGGCTGCGGGGGCTTTTGGAGTTCAGCAACCTCACCTGTCTTGTTGAAACATGGTCACAAGTACCCCAGAGCAGTGCAAAATCACCAGTGAAATGTGTGCGTGACTGTTTTGGGTGGTTTTGGCTTTCCCCCACCGCAGTATTTGAGCTCCCCACTTACTTCTGTCTTGCTTCCCTGAGCAGCAGTGTCAGAGCCGAATGTGGTTGTCGGTGATGCTTGGCCTATGTACGGTCGCGGTATCTCTAAAAGCCAGTGACCTCTGGAACAAGTCATCTCTGCAGACCAACTTTTTGTGTGCTCTGCTTCCTTCACCCCACCAATTCACCTGGCGATACCTCCTTTGGCTGGTCTATGAGAAAGCTGTAGGAAAATGCAAGGGCTAACTTCTCATGATGGTCCTAATCAAGTGTTACTGGACTGTGTCTATAACTACTAATCATAACATTGAGGAGTTAATAATATAATCCCTTTTCTGCTAACAAGGACCTGTCTTGTTGCAGGGCCGGGGCTGTATGGGATAAGGAGCAACGCAAATGTTCTCTGAGGTTTACAGTGGAGATGCACTCACCTTAATACAAACCCAAAAGGTTGTGTTTCTTACTGATAGAAAACAGAAGTCGGCTACCACACCATTTAGCAAAGCAATACTTGTAAATGACTTGCTCTTGAGTTAAGCATGGTATTATTTTATATAAACACAGGTTCTCATTACTGCTTCAACTTTATCCCATCTTCTCTCTTCCGGTCATATTATAGGGTACATGCACATGTATCCATGCACAGTGTCTGTCTGCTTTCTCTAACGAGCGATGCTAGCTGATATTATCTAGTTGCCCAGATGCCATGTCAGTTTAATTTGCTGTAGCTAGAGCTTTGAAGTTGTTCCCCTAGTGAGATGATACTTCTTAGAAATTAGGTTGTCTTTTGGGTGCTGAAAGGAATTACTGGCTTGTTTGGTGCTGGTTGTCCTAACGCAGTACTGTGCAGACCCTGTAACTGATTAAAGTGGCTCAGAAACGTATCAACGCTCGCAAGTGTGGCTTGGCTTATATCTGAGTCTGTGTGAACTCTAAGGCCTGGTTCTAGGAAAATTCACCAGTTTTGTAAATCAGTCTTGAAGTGCATTCGTTATGCTAACCTATACTCTTGATTTCTGGGATATTGAGTTGTACTTCTGTCTCTGATCCTGATCCACTGCTATTGAGATGCTGTTAACGTGGTCTGTCATCCGAGCGCTTGGATTGTGGTAGCTAGTCATGCTTTCAGCTCAGGGGGCTCTCAATTTAATCACCTATATATGCCAAAATACTGATCAAATCTATTTAAATGGGTTGCAGTGGCTTATACTGAGCCAGCATAAACTGGCAATATATGAAGCAGAACAGACCTGGGCAAGGAGGTAGTTGCTTTAAGCCTGTGTCTGTTAGCACTCTGTGCTAGTTAACTTCAGTGAACGTAGTTTTCGGATCAGGTCGTTCAAGCAGATGCTCTCTGAGCATAGAAGAGCTCTATTTCTGGAAACTGAAGTGGGAGTCGGCAGGGTGGGGGGAAGCGAAATGGCAATCAAAATTCCCGTACGTTATCCTAAAGGCTGAATTCCCACGTCTGGCTGAGAAGAGAAACAAATGCTTTCTAGACCCAGGAGGCTCAGCATTCCCCAAACCAGAATGATTTATTTTTAATTCTGATAGTTCACTGGAGCTCTTAAACCAAAAGAGCAATGACAGTTTTATTATACTGCTTAGAAATGAATGCAGCGAGCTTTGGGCGATGCTGAGGTTGACAATCCTGGGGTGCTGTAGGAAGGGAGTACAGGTACACCCGGCAGTCGGGCATCCGCACCGCCTGCGAGCCCAGCCCAGCCTGAGCACAGCTTGGGTGGGGGGCAGCACCCAGAGGCAAGGTCTGACTCTGGCTGAAGTTCTGTATTAAATGGCATGGGATTTTATGTTCATGCGTTCATGTTTCTTTGGACTGACTACGTCAGCCTTCCTTCAATTCTTTGGCTTAAATAATGACATCTCCCTCAGGTTATGTGCTGGTTTTGTTTTTGTTTTGGGTTTTTTTTTCTATTTGCTGCTGATATCATTTCAGCTATGGTGAGTCTTTTATTCTTGTGGTGCTCAGTAACAAATCCCACAGGAATGTCAAAGCCACGGGACCAACAGGAGCACAGCCGGGTGTTGAGCACAGAGAATGGTTCTTGTGTGAGAGGGTTTGAAGATCATATGTAGGGTGTCCTATTAGTGCTGTGCATGTAATAAAATGGAGTGTCCGTGCAGTTAATGTAGGCTGTTTACTGTCTCTTTGGAACTAGCATTACTCCAAAACCAGGATAAGAACTGTGGATTGTTGTGTACCACTTCCAGGTCACACGTTCTTACATCAGTCAGCTGCTGGCTGTCTCCATTAAGAAATGTGTAGGTCTGGAAGATACTCCAATGCCTTCTTTAAGGTATTCTTATAATGTTTAACTCTGGTCAGGCAACCTCACACTGACACTCCTGATTAGCTACAAAATCTTTGCAGTTTGCTTTTGTTCCCATGCTGGATTGAGGTTTTTGTTGGAAATGCTCTGTTTTCAGCATATGTTCTTGTTTTCTCTGATAAACATGAATGTCTGTTGGCCCATGTTTAGAGGAGGTGGGAAGGGCCAAATTCATTCCTGATGTCACTTCAGTGTAGTCAATGGGCTGACCACAAGGATCAGGCTGGATCTAAGATTTATATTAGGTTTACTGCAAGTTTTACCAATTTTTATTGATACATTACTTAAGCATAATTCTGGTGCAATCGATAAAGATGCCTTTGACATGCTAGGAAATCTACATTTAACATAACAAAAGCTGACTTGTGATAGAGGAGGAATGTAGAGCTGGCAGCTCCTTCACCAAACAGAAATGCTAACGGTTCCGGATGCTAATAGCACAGACGCGGCTGACCCTTGCTCCAGACGTAATTATTTGGACTGTGAAAAGATGAGGCGGCTCTACTGCACTGGAGACATGCTTTATGAAAATGCAGCTAAACCATCTGTGGAGACCTCAGCAAGGGCTGAAGGCCCCTGGTGTTGAGGGCTCTGGAGCTGATGATGGAGCCTGCACTGCAGCACCGACCCCGTCGGTCCCTGACATCCTCAACTTTTCTGATGCTTTGGGCTGGAAGCCTCTTTAGCTGTTGATGAAATGGTGCTTCTGAGAGTGTTTGCCAATCCCAGATTCTGGGTTGGAATTCCAAATTTTCTTTCAGCCCTTGATTGTACGACTGCCTGCCCTCGTTCATACATTTACTTTTTGTCTGTTATTCCCAAATGTGCAGGCCTGTTCTGCCATAGTACAGACAGAATGAAGTAAAATATTCCATTTTGAATATGTAAAGGGAGCTGCTGCTTAGCACAGACAGAACTGGCTTCTAGATGAAAGAGTCAAATGCCAAACTGTTTTGTTTCAATTTGAGCAGAAGAAGCTTTGATCTAGAGGAGATGACTCAGTCGGTAGCAGGGAACAATTCTTTATAGTGAGTTTAGAAAAAAAATCTGAAGATTTAGGCTATGATGGCTTTGACACATCAGTCATGGTGTATATTATGTGAAAATGAAAACCATAACATCTGAAATTAAGAGTAGAGGCTCTTCTAAAAAGAGGAAAAAAAACTTCTGATGTTGGTTGCCAAGAGTTTTCCTGAAGCCAGAAAGGGCCGGGGGTGGGGGAAGACCACTCCTATCTAGATAGGAATAGCGAGCAACATGGACAAACCAGGAAGGGGAGAGATGCCCTGCAGCACAGGTCAAGCCAGAGGTGGGGCCAGGATGAAAACTGAGGTCTCCTGGCCCCAAGTCAGGCTCCATAACCCATGTACACTGCCTCCTTTTCACCCTGACCCGATGCATCCCCTTCATCACTGCTCGCAGCACTCAGGATGAGAAGGCAGACGCGGTCAGACCCTGCTCGGTCACAGGGTCAGCTCCAGTTGGATGGAGCAGGGGTGGCCAACTTCTTGCTACTGAGCTGCTTTATTTGGAGCCAGGTGTCCGGACCCAGATCAATGCAGCTGTGTTTTGTGGCACTGCAGCTGACTGAATAAACACAGCTGGACCCAGCCTGGGTCTGTGCGCCTGCCGCAGCACACGTGTAGAGTGAGCTGTGCGATTTGGTTGCTGTGCTGCACGGCCAGGATCCTGGGGATGTGGTGAAACGCATCTGGCTCAATGCAGCAAGCTGTTGGCAATTCCCAGTATGAAAGGAAAGTGTCACTGGTGTTCATTATTTCTGCAGCTTTATTCTACATTCAGCCACTGACCTACACTTTGTCCTGTGCTACTGTCCTCTGTAGGCTAGGAACAAATGGGTTTCTACCTGGAGACAGTTTCAGAGAACGTTTCTTCATTCTCTTTGGTGGCTGCATGCAGTAGGTGATGGACACTTCTTTGGCACAGTTGTCTTGTGAGGTCTCCTGCTATCTAACAGCTTATTCCTGCTGAGAAGGAATCCCACCTCCTTGCCTGCACTATCTCTGGCACTTGGTCTCCTTCTCGCTCTACCAGCAGGCAGCTACTAGCTTTTCACCAGGTTATTTTTCTGCTGGCTTGACTGGGCAGCAGTGGGAGCAGGAGCAGTGTGCTGGGGAGAGGGACCAGTCCATTGGGTAGCGATGCACTGTCAAGTGGGCTCACTCAGGGTGTTGAGGATGAGCAGGTCCTTCAGAGATGCTTGGCAGCAGGGACTTCTTGGGCTGCATTGTAGCTTTTGCTGGTCACAGAATTTGTTACAAAATAGTAGTCTGATTAGGTGGCCCAAGCTATGCGGGTATAGAAGTGATGAAATTAGAGAGGGAAAAGATCCTTTAGATCATATAGTTTATCCTGTGTTCCAGAAAGCGTGCATCTTCTGGTGTTCTCCCCATTGAAATGTGGTAAAGTGACTTCGCTCAGTTCTCTTGGGGATTCTTTGATGGTCTGGGAGGTCTCTTTACTCTTAGGGATATGATGTATAAGGGCTGTGAATTATTAGTATTGGATATAATGGAAGAGTAAGAGCATTTTTTGCCATGCTGAGAAGGGAAGTTATTTTCACTGATGCCAAAGAACAGCCAGTGCTGTGATGTGAGAACTGGAGAAAGTGTGCCTGTGCCAGGGGATGCACTGAGGATGCAGCTACCTGCATTGCATGCTGTCACGGAATCGTAGAATGGTTTAAGTTGGAAAAGACCATTAAGCTCATCAAATCCAACCATAAACCCAACACTACCAAGTCCACCACTAAACCGTGTCCCTAAGCGCCATGTCTACACATCTTTTTAAATACCTCCAGGGATGGTTGAAACTCTCCTGGCTCTCACAAGTGTCACAGCCAAGCTGTGCTCAGCAGGCAGCTGCTGTCCTCCTGTAATGTCACCATGCGGTTGGTCAGGCTCATGCATGTGTGAGCGCAGAGGTTGTGCTTGGAGGTGGTTCAGAAGCTCAAGGCTTGCAAACAGAAAGTGGGGAGAGTGTAGTTGGAAGGAAGCGAGGTCCTCACTGGGTGCTGAGCTGGCCTGCAGGCAGGTAGCTGGGACTACCCATGCTGTGGCTAGGAGGGCTCTCGACGCTTGCTGCAGCTGGTGGGGAAGTGGCTAGGGCAGCCCTGCCTGCCTCTGGCAGGGTGTGCAAGTGAGGGACTGACCTCTTGCTGGTGTGGAGCGGGGCTGATGGGTTGCATCCCTTCCTCGAGGAGAAAGGAACAGGGTCACAGGTGCTTTCACCCTGGGGATGTGTGGGAGAGAGATGGCACCTGCTCTCCATCCTACAGCAGAGAGGGCTGAGAGCTCCCAGATGTCACCAAATCCTTCTCTTCCTCTTCCAGCTTCTCTTTGTACATATCATTATCGTGGCTTGTTTTGCTGATGTGTTTCCAGGAACTACCACCATTTTCAAAGTCCTGCAGAGACAGAAGGGAGGTTCTTTCCATGAAGTCTTGAGGAGCAGGTGATCACAATAATTTTTTTTTAAATAGTCTTACTGTGGCAGTGCTTCCCCTGCCACAGAGAAGACTTCTTCAGCCCAAGAATCCTTTTTTTAGATTATGTATTTTCCCCTAAATCCCAATCTCTTCAACAGAATAGTTTTGAATGTATTTTTAATGAGGCTTTACTATTCAACTCCAAAGGGACTTTGAGAATTCTCCACCCCAGCCTGCTGCTCAGAGCAGTGCCGTCACTGAACTCAGACCAGGTCACTTGGGGATTTGGCCTGCCATGTCTTGAAAACTTCCGAGGACAGAGCTGCTGCAACAAACTGTCATGGAGAAATTTTTTTCCCATGTATCCAGTTGGTACCTCCCTGTTTCAACTTATGTCCACTTCTTGTTTTCCCACCATGCACATCTCTGGAGAGCTGGGTCTTCTCGTTAGTGTCCTCGTAGGTGTTGGAGGGCTGCTCTTGGCCCCCCAGACCTTCTCTTCTCCAGGCTGTGCAAGCCATGCTCAGCTACCACTCGTGCCCTCCTGCTTCCAGTTTTGCCTCCTTAGTGCCAGGGGCTGGGTGCTGCTCACGCAGTTGTGGACGCTGTAGCCTTTCCTACAACTTTGTCACATTACTTATCAGGGCAGCTTTTGTATTGCTGCTGAACAAGGTGCTGATTTGACAAGAAATCTGAGCCTTGCTTTGCCCAGAATTGTACTTGTTGCCTACGCCTGGACTCCTGAAATTTGGGAGGTAGGTGTGAATAGAAATCAGGCAGGGAAGGAGGATGGGAAGAAAAGTGTTAGGTGAATTTAGCCTCTTCTCTGACTAGTATTCTCAGATGAGCTCGACATTGTAATTGATCTTTTAGACCTTAACCTACAGAAGTGCTGAAGTACTTCTGCTAACTTCGAGTATGTGAATAGCTCCACTGACTCTGGTAGAGGCTTGCAACGTTTCTTGGATAAAGGTGGAAAATAAGTTCAATGAAGCTAGAAAGGAAAAGAAGGGATATTGCAGGGATGTGAAGGGGATTATGTTTGATTGTGTCAATGGAGATTAAGACAGAATTAAACTGACCGTGACATATAAGCAAATGAGAGGCCGATGGACTGAAAACACACCTCAGTTCTGGCTAATCCCAAGTAAACACCCAGCAGTATGTAGCATGGCGGTACGGGTGTACACCTAGTTTCTGGTGGTGCTTTTGATATTCACATGCTTAAGTTTACTCCTGTCTTGAGTGCCTTTACTATAAAGCAGTATTGTGAAAATCAATGGCTTTACCCAGTGGCACCACATGAATGTTAAAGGAAAAACAATTTCTTGTGAGTAGCACTGGTAATGTGTATGTTAGCGAAGAGATTAGAAATGTGGGCTCCAGTCCTCCAGGAAATGGTCAAAAGGACCTAACCAGGGGTGTTACTGGGTGTTATCCAAGTGAAGCCACTGGGAGCTCGTGCTACTCTTACCTCTTGACAGAAACAGTCCACTCCACAGAGTGGACACACACAGTAAGAATATTCATCTGCAGCTATAAAACTATAATCCTTGCAATCAGTTGGGGGTTTTTGCACAACTTCCAGATCTCATAAAATTGATGTGTATGAATTATAAATAGCGGTAAATGTACCTGAAGACTTGGGTGCCGTAACAGTTATTAACTACTCATGTATGTTGAAATAAAATGTAACTTCAGTCCAGAATTGGTGGCAATCCTCAAAGCTATAGGTGTGTCCAATACTGCAGTATTGTTATGGAGGTCTCTTTTAGATGGAAGGAAATTGATGTGATAAACACTGTATCAGAAAACCAAGTCTAGAAATTTCTGCTTGCAGCAAAGACCATAATTTTTAAGTATAGGACAGATAATATATTTAGTATAATAAATCCAGCAGGGAACAAGGAAATTGTGTAGCAACTGCAAAAGATCCAAACATATGGAAAATTCAATTCTATGGAGAATTAAGTCACTGTTATGTAATCAGGATCAATGGAAATGAGCTGATGTCAGTATTGGACTGGCTTAATGCATGGATGGAAAATTGTGTCCTCTCGGAGAGACCTGCTAATAGGAGTGGAAGCTCCATGCATGCTGCATTTCCATTAACTGTTGGGGTTTTTTTTACCTAGGAGGGGCCTGATCCAAACCCAGCAGAAGTAAACAGGGTTTCTGCTAACCTGAAACTGATTTGGGGTCTGAATTGAAAAGATCTGCAGAAGATGTAGAAGATGGCAAACAGTAAGAGCCTGTGATGCACATCAACCTCGTACTGGTTGTTCAGGGTGAAACTTACCCGTTTCTTTCCATCTGTCTGAGCCTCTTGCACTACAGGTTGCCTGCTCGTCCCTCCAAGCAGGGCTACAGTGGCCCAGCAGCCTTGGAAAGCCCCTGCTAGGGATCTCCTTCCCGATCCCCCAGCTGCAGACTGGAAGAAGCTGTACCTGGCACCAGGAGGAAGGGGTGTCCCCTGTGCCCAGGGCATGGAGTCTCCAGCAGCATTGCATCATGATGGTGTTGCAAAAGTGCCCAAAGGCCTTCTAGCCTTCTTATTGCATGACTGTGTATGGTGGGTTGACCCTGGCTGGATGCCAGGTGCCCACCAAACCTGCTCTATCACTCCCCTCTGGACAGGGGAGATAGAATATAACGAAAGGCTCGTGGGTTGAGATAAGGACAGGGAGAGATCACTCACCAGTTACGAAAACCTTGTCACGCAAACCCTGGTGGTCCTGTGAGACGGAGCGTGTGGTGGAGAAGGGATGCAGAGCAGCAGAAAAGCCCCTGCAGCTGCATGAGGTGTCCCGGAGTGGGATGTGCAGCTGAGGCACCTAGGAAGGTCCTGTGCTTGGTTTTCTGTTGTGATGGGGCTTGGTAGTAGCAGCAGTCTCTTGTTCCTGAAAATAAGCCATCATTAGCCTGACAGCTGTGCAGGAAACACCAGAGCATGCTCTTTGGGGTGAGCACACTCTAGCTGATGTTACTGAAGAATCATCCTTGAGAAAGAGAGGCAGCGATGCGTGGTCCTAGACATGCACGTGTATGCTCTGGCTTGTTTCGGGGAATAGGCAGCACAGACAGGGAAGCACACCGTGCCGCAGAGCTGCCCTCCTGGAAGAGCTGCTTGGGTTCAGCACAACTTAGAGCAGCCCCCTTTGGCCACTGGTCATTGGGCACTTTCGCCCTGAGAATTCAGCCAAGCATCCTTGCTGCTGATTTGAGAGCCAGGAGGAGGTTCTTGGGGGTTTCTGGGGTATGGATGGTTTTTTCTGGTTTGTAAGTGAGGATGGGGTGGGGGGAAGCATGTAAGGGTTTAGTGAGAAGTTCATGCCCTGGCTACCTTGGACGCTGGGACAGTGATCATGGCACTGCACTGTGACTTGCTGAAGGTGCATTTTAGTGATGAGCATCAGCCATATATTAACTAAAAGGGATCTTCTGGTGGGAAGCAACGGGCTTCATGGGAGACTCTTCCCTGCATGAAATAGGTTTGATATTCTGGAGTGTTACTGCGTGAGAAAACATGCCTCTGAATCAACAAATTAGGGAGAAATGTCAGCTGTTAAATGTTAGTGGATGGAGCTGTTGCCTGAAGTGAGTGTGTGGGTGGCTGTGAATTAACAGAGATGCCAGAGGTGGGGAGAGAGTAATGAGAGAAAAAGGGATGGGGTAGTCTGACCTTCGACAGTTTCCAGTCCAGTGAGAGCCTGAAGGGAGTGGGCGAATTGCGCGTGAGGTCTCTAAGGGTGTTGTCACAGGAGAGGACCTGAGTTGCTAAATGCCTCACACCCACTGGAAAGGGGAGCTGCCATGCATGCCCTTAGCTCTTGCCCTAGCCGGGCACTTCTGCTGCTTGCTCTAGGCCTGCTCTCACAGTCAGCCCACCCTCTGAGCTAATTCACCTGGCCAACCTGGGGGGGGGGGACCCCAACCCCAAAACCCTTTGGTTGCTGCATGTATCTTCCACTGAATTAGAGTTGATATGGCTCAGTGCAGGGTGTGATGGATACCATTGCAAGTGCAAGGGAGGAGTGAAACTATATAGCTAAAGGCAGGGAAAAGGGAGAGGAAAGAGGAGCACGGGAGTCTCATTAGCTCTATGGGTTTCTTGCTTGGAAGGTTTCTGGGTCCCTGAAATAACCTTGATGTTTCCCAAAGTGAACTCGTGGAAAGGATATGGAGGGGGCTATGACATGAAGAGAGAAAACAGACTTCTCTTCAGTTCCTTAGACACTTCTGCATTTCTAGTAAGCCTGTTCAGCTTAACTCAAGAAACACTTTCTGTGCTATGGAATAATCACTCTTAAAATGGTGCTAGAGAGGTGAAGACACCCTTGGCTTTGTGAGCAATGTTAAAGCGATTGCGTCTACTTCCTGCCCCGCAACTATGCGGATCGTTGAAAGTTGGCCAATGTCTTTCCTGAGAAACAGCTGCTCAGAAATTTAGGAGGAAAAATATTTTATTCCTTGCATTCTGGCGGATTTGAGGCTCACCAGCTGGTTGAGAAGCCTGCCAAGGCTCCACACTGTTGTGGAAATGTACAGTAACTGGGCATAAGTAGCTCTAAGCCCTTTTTGGACTTAAGTGTGAAAATGTCTTAATGCTGGGAAGCTGTTGAATGTGTCTTTCAAAGTAGAAATAAATCAGAAGGGAATTGCTCTGTCTTTGCCAACAAATAAACTCATTCTGGGGAATTTACTGTCCCTGTTTCCACAGCACCTCTTTGGCTCTGCCTGTTGGCTGGAGCTGTCCAAACCCTCCAAGGCCCTC
Source organism: Balaeniceps rex (assembly GCA_013401315.1). NCBI lineage: Eukaryota > Metazoa > Chordata > Aves > Pelecaniformes > Balaenicipitidae > Balaeniceps > Balaeniceps rex. Next base: position 47,813 of record VYZW01061119.1, read on the forward strand.
ATGCTGTTAATGTCTATGTTTGAAATATGATATTCAACCTAAAAACCTGGTTCTTAAATTGGATTTTTTGACTGATTGTATCCATAATTTGTGTTATTTCAATCTGAGGACCAAACTTTCAGTATACTGAGGGAAGTCTCCCATTGACCTCAAGGAAGTTAGACTCCAGCTCTAGCAGGCTGGGTTAAACAAGGAGAGGCAGACAGAAGATTTTTGTCAAAATGACTTTGCTCTGGCAAATGCAATTTCTGTCAGTGTTTTTGTTTGTTTGTTTTCTTTTTTCTTTTTACCCTGAGTAAATTATTCTGATTTGCTTTTCTCAACTCCCTTCCCACCCACATCATGGAGAAAAGTTATATGAAGTATTTTGTTTGCTGTAAATTGAAAAGAAATATGTCTGCCCCAGTCTTAAAGCCTGTCTCTGGATGGAAAACTGGATGTTTTCTGATGTAATGGTGGTACTCGCAGTTACACACAGGGACAGCCTTGTCCAGCTCAAATGTGTGCCCAGGCTGGGATGTTATGGTCCGAGGGGGTGGGCTGTGGATGGGTGGGCTTGTAGATAAGTAAAGAACTGGCTGGATTTCAGGCTGAAGAAGGAAAAGATTGGGGCTTGTACTCTACCTGAACTCCTGCCTTCAGGGCGCGTGGGGAGGGCCCTTGCCTTGCAGGGGATGGTTGAAGGCTATGTGAGCTGTATTTAGGCATTTTGTGAGAGTTCTGCATACACATCCTGTCTCTCAAAGCTGCTATTACTTGTGGCCAGGAGCTGCTTGTGTGTGGCTTTTACAATGGGATAAAGATTGCGTGTGCTGCCAGTAGAGTAAGGGATCTCCAGGTAGACTTCCTTCCTCTGGTTAGAACAGACCAGTCTCCTTGTAGCAACCCTGTCCATTAGTGAAACTCAGATAAAGGTTTCTTTAATGTAGCGTGAATTGTTCTCTTGGGATGAAGTTCAGGCTGCAAAAGGCCAGCGCTTCTTTGGATCTTGCCCAAGACTTTAACAAAGCAGCATCAACCTATTTGTATGACTTTTGTATACACTATACAAAATTTCTGAACAAGATGTTCTTCTAACCCTATGAAAAGAAAGGCCAAGTGATGCACTAGTGGGAGGCATTCAGATGCTGCCAAAATGGTGTGATGTAACTTGATAGAGTGCCAATGTTTCAGCTGTAAACTGAATGCAGGTGAAGGCTGATTAAAATGAGCCCACACAATATCTATCTACTGCAATCTGTTGGTTGGTTTAAGGTAGCATCTAGAAATACAGGTGAGGGAACCAGATTCTGTCTGTCTGGTGATATATTTACCAGTGTTCTTATCTCTGTATTTTAGTCCTAAAACAGAAACACAAACAACTCGCAGATATGCAATGTTACTCACTCTAAATAACCTTAACAGGAACCCCAAACACACCTTACTGCTTATGTTTAGTTTTTGATGAGTAGGCAGCCTGAGAAAATGTTGGCTTTATTACACCCTGTCATCTTACAGTCTTGATGTGTGTAAAACTCCTATGAGATAACAGCCCCTAGGTGGCTGAGGGGAAAGCAGGGGATGTTGTTTATCTTGAGTTTATTAAGGCTTTCGACACTCTCCCGTAACATCTTCATAGGCAAACTGATGAAGTACAAGCCAGAGGAGTGGACAGCGAGGTGAAAACTGGCTGAACTGCTCAATGGGTTGTGACTAGTGACATGAAATCCAGCTGGAGGGCAGTCACCAGTGGTGTGCCCCAAGGGGTCGATACTGGGGCCACTACTGTTTCATGTCTTCATTAGTGACCCAGCTGAGGGGGCAGAGTACATCCTCAGCAGTTTTGTAGATAACACAAAACTGGGAGGAGTGGTTGATACACCAGATGGCTGTGCTGCTGTTAGGAAGGACCTCACTATCCTGGAGGAATGAGCAAACAGACTTCTCCTGAAGTTCAAGAAAGAAGGGCAAAGTCCTGCCCTTGGGGAAGAATAACCCCATGCACCAGTACATGCTGGGGCCAAACAGCCAGCAAGCAGCTTTGCAAAAAAACCACTTGGTGGACACCAAGTTGAACATGAGCCAGTAATGCGTCCTGTGGCAACAGGCCAACAGCCTCTGGGGCTGTGATAGCCGGAATATTGGCTCAAATGCTGGCCTCCCTGGTACAAGAAAGAAGTGAACATACTGGAGGTTGTTTAGGAAAGGGCCATGGAGATGATGAAGGGATTGGAGCATCTGTCACAGGAAGGGAGGCTGAGAGAGCTGGGACTGTTCAGCCTGGAGAAGAGTTGGTTCAGGGGGATCTCATCCATATGTATAAATGCCTGGGGTGGGGGGGAGTAAAGAAGATAGACACGTTTTTCTCAGTGGTATCTGCTGAAAGGACAAGAGGCAATGAGCACAAACTGGAATACAGGAAAGTTCCATTTTAATGTAAGAAGCAGCTTTTTCCATGTGAGGGCTGTCAGAAACTGGAATGGGTTGCTCTGAGTAACCTGCTGCAGCTGACCCTGCTCCAAGCAGGGGCTTGGATTAGACGGTCTCCAGAGGTGCCTGCCCACCTCAACCGCAGGAGCAGTGAAACCTCTCAGTTATTGGCACAGTGCACAGTCCCCTTGAAGGGATTTCTGTGATCAGTGAGAAATCTGGGATGGAGCTCGCATTACTCCAGCCCTAGCAGCTGGTCGTGCTAGGTACACCCTTAGTAACAGAGGAGGAACTTTTAAACAAAAGAGTATGTAAGCCATCCTATGATGCTTTTCCACAGAGGCACAATCTGTATCGGTCAAGGGAGTTTTAGCTTCCTGGAGCAGGGCCTGTGTTCCCATAAGACGTGACACAGCTGCATGGATGAACACTCATCCCATCATGCTGGATTTACTTTTGGCACACTCCAGGTATCTGTGAACTTGTGGCTCTTAAGCTATTCAACAGAAGAAAAACTCGGATGTTGAGAGTGTACTGTCAGGGCTGGGAAGAGAGGCTTTTCTGTGCTAACAGATTTACAGCCTCCCTGGTTTCCTTGAAGCACCGCTAAATGTGTCATGCAGAAAGGTGGTTTCATCAGCAGTTCTGCTTGGCTGGAGGGAGAACGCTCTCTACTTTATTTATCTGGGTGGTTCAACATGAAGTCTCTCTTGGCAGGTCAGTCGCTTCCAAGGCACTTGCAAGCGGCTGTTTTCTGTTCCTTTGCTGTGAGGGAAAGGTGAGCTCCCACCCCTGGCCAGCCGTGGTTGATGTGGGCAGAGCTGCTGGCCAGGTTGCCCTCCAGCTCAGCCAAGCACCATTTGCCGTGTTGATCCTCCTTGGCTGCCCTCTATTTTTAGAGGTCTGGAAGTGTCGCTGGGATGTTCCTCGCCAGAGGATCTGGCACATCAGGTCTCCTACGCGTACTGAAGTTCGGCTGGGCAGGAGGGACTTCTAGTGGAAAGGCACATCTGTTACTCCTTAAGTGTGACCACTGTCAAGGTTTCCATCCCTCCAGCAAAGCAGTTCTTAGCCAAAGGCTCAGTAACCTCTGATTCTTCAGGAGGAGAGAGAAAGGGAGTAGGTCTTCAGGATAAGTGATCCTTTTTTTAACTGAAGAGATTAGTTTTGTTTTAAATTACAGTATATTGAGTCAGTGTCTTTGACACCCACAGCTGTGTTGGAGGAAGGCTGCTGGAGGACTTGGTCGGGCAGGATCCCACGTGTCTTCTGTAGCTTTGTGCAGGATGCACCTTGCAAGGGGCCTTTCACAGCCGCTCGCAGAGGATGCCACATGGCTCCCGTGCTTGGCTTTGCTTCCCCAGTGGGAGCGTTCCTGTCTGGAGGGCAAGACTCTGCCCAGCAAAACAAATGACATTGTTTTCACATGGTGTAAAACCGCTCCCTCCGCCTTCCCCTGCACCGCTGCCCGTATCTGGGCTGTAAATCCTGAGGGGAAGCAGCGAGCTGAGTCATCTGGCGCTGCGTGTGTATTTACAAAACAGAAAGGCTGGAACGCTGCAGAGGCTGGGAGGAGAAACCGATGCACAAAAGAGCTTGGCCAGAGATGGTGGGTTCCCCCCACGCTCCTTTCTGTCCTCGGGCTTGGTTGCTGACACAGATAGCTGGGTTTCAGCTGCGAGGTGCTCAATGGGAGCTGGTTCAGGAAAACAGTTGCTGAGGCATCAAACTACTGGGCTAAATTTGCTTGCATTTTCCTTGAAAAACCTTGTACGTGAGCTCAAGGCAGAGAGCGAAGCATGGAAAAAGGCTTGCACAGGGATGGGCTTTGAAGATTTGCAATGCTCGCAGCCAAGATAAGAGGGTTGGTTGCATTCAGCCCACAGCACCCACGGTGATGGGGAGGCTGCCTGCGTAGCTCTGACCATTTTGGCTGCTCCTTGCACTAGCTGCAGCCTGCAGCAATGTAACTTTGATGGCGTTTGCACAGCGGTAAGGGAGAGGGAGCACCGGACTGCTCCTGGGGCCGCTTTGGAGCGGGGTAGCCTGCTGCGGTGGGCATGCAGCCTGTGCTGTGACAAAGAGGGGCTGAGCCAAGCCTGGCCCCGCACCCTCAGGGTTGGGTGGTTGTTTTGCAGCCTCCCCTCCTGTCCCTTTTTCTTCTAGAATAACAAAATCGGAGCAGGGAGACTTGGGTTATTCTGCTAGGTCTCGCCTTCCTCCGCCTGCTCCAGCAGCTGATCTCCTCTTAATGACCAAAGTTGCCTGGGGATGCCATTTACCCAGGGGGGGCATTGATTTCTTTGTGGTAACTGCACGTCCAGCCTTGCTTGCAGGTGCTGTTATCTCTTTCCATGCTTTTCCCTGGAAAAGCTGCTTTTCAGCAGAAGGGCTGTGTTTGCAAGCTTCCACCTTCCTGGAAGGGGCAGGATGAAATCGCTTGTTACTGTACGATGGGGGGTGGAGATGGTGGAGGAGGAGAAGAACAGTGGAGAGGGATTGCTCCTTTCCTCTCCGTATATCCCACCCACACTGTGAGAGCAGGGAGTTTGCTGCTGCTGGAGCAAATGGTCAGGAAATGGGAAGTGGATAAAGGAAAGGGCTCCTTCGCCTGCTGCAAGTGTAACCTGTGGGACACGCTGCTCGGGCCAAAGAGTCACTGCTACTAGCCAGCTTTTAAAAAGGGCTGGCTAACTGGTTTTAACCCAAATCTGCCAGACCTCAAAGCAGCGAGGCTGCATCGTGCCTTGTGGCTCGGCACAATCAATCTGCATGCATGCAAGAAATACAAAGTGTATAAAATACAAGTCTGTCATGTGCTCCTTGGGCTTGGGGGGGTTGTACAGCAGCTGAAGTGGGGCTGTGTGGTTGTGCAGGCAACACCTGGAAAGCCTGAGCCTGTCCCTCAGCTAGGCAGCGTACCCTGGGGTGGAAGATGACCTCTGTAAGGTGTACTGGCAGCATCTCAGTAAAGACTCACTGTCCCATCTGGTTGGGGTTGTGTGCCATGCTGAGACCCAAAACTTGCTATGTTGAGACCCTGAAACGCAGACCTGTGCCCTGAGCCCTGTTGGCTCTTTCGCAGGCAGGCTGCTGCTGCTGCCGCCACAGTGGATCTGCTCTGCCGTGGAGCACCGGGTATCAATTTGGGCTTGCTGGCCCAATGGTTTCTACCACTACTGCATCCTGCTAGCTCCCCAGGGTCCTGGTCTGGGATTTGAGGCCAGGGGATTTCTGTTTGTTTGTTTAAGAACATTTTATTAATTTATTCCTAATCATATACAGTTCTCATCATTGCTCAGGCTGTGGCTTTCAGCTGTATTGAAATGAAAAGAAAATACATGTTTGTCTTCCAGCACCTTGGGAGCCAAGGGAAGCCTCAGCCAGAGCCAAGATGTAACGTGGCAGTGCAAACACTAATATCCAATGTTCCCCCAGATTTGTAATTAAGAGCTGATGATTTTCCCAAGGTTACCAGAAGGACACTAGCCTACAGGACCCAGTTGTCTGGCTGCCATAACACTAAACCTGTTCCTATGGCGATGAGCTGACTGCTGTTGGGTTTTGTGCTGATTTCAGGTTTGTTTTTTTTTTATTTTTAACTTTCTTCGTAATGAGGGCTGCTATGTATCTCCCTTCTTCCTGACGCAGCTAGGATCTCAGCACAATTTCTCGGCACTGCAGCATCCCGTCAGGGCCACAGGCAGTGCCAGACGCTCTGCGGGGACCTCGTGAGAAGCAGCCCTTTTCCCAGGGGTCCGTCAGTCCCAGTGCCACCACGGAGGCGAAGGGGGCCAGTGCAGCTCCAGTGGCTTCTGCGGGGGGCTGCGCTGGGGCTGCCGCTCAGTCATTTTTTCTCATAGTATTTTTGTCAGAGGAATGCACCTCCTGACCCGCTGCTTGCAGCGCTGCCTGGGAGAGCGGAGTGCCGGGAAGGGGGGTCCCGGCCGTGCTCCAGCTGCGGCTGCCAAGCTGGTCCTATTTTGGGAACAGCTGGGTGTTTCCAGGTCCCCTGGGTACACGCTGCCTTTGCCTTCTTGCCTTTGTTAATGCTACTTGGACAATAATGAGGACATGGAAACCAGCCATAACTTATGATCTGTTTTTTTATTAGGTAAGCAAGAGACTAAATGCATCCTGCTTACCCGCCTCTCCCCTTTTTGCAGAAGGGATGCCTGTCTGAGTGGGAAGCGTGCAGGGAGGGCTGTGTGGGTGCAGGTACCAGCCAGGTTTTTTTGCGTAGTGGGTGCTCCCAGGCCACACCTAGTGGAGCGAGGGAAAGAAAAGATATTTTTGTCCTATTGAAAATTTGGGTCCCGCCTCCTGCCTGTTGGGAAAGTGCAGGCCTGCTCCTGCCTGCTGAGACATCCCTCCCCGGGCCTGAGCACAGGCTCAGTCCTGTCACAGACTTGTAAGCAAGTGAGCTGTGTGCGCAAGGATGTGCTGCCAAGGGATGGGGTTAACTGCACGCTTGACTTCTTTAGTTGAACCAGGGCTGTAAATAGGCCAGTCGCAACAGTACAGCGTTTTGTAAATGTCTGCCCTTCTGAGCTGCTAAAAGATGGGCTTATTAGTCATGCATTAAGGGAAATACATGAATTTAACACAGCCTTTGGATCACCCACCTACTGTACTTGGTACATGCAAGGCCCAGAGGACTTTGCTTCAGGTTGCATCCAAATCTAACAGCTCTGCTGAGTGGGGATAGCCATGGGGATGGCTCCCTTGGGGCTCTTCAGCTCCCTGAGCGAGGCCAGGTCCCTGCGTCCTCCCTTTACTGCATAACTGCAGCAGTGTGTCCCAGGCTCCCCATTTCCCTCTTTTCATGGGCATCCTGAAAAGTTTTTGTTCAGCACAGCTCCCTTCTGAAGTCCTTCTGGAAACCAGATGTGTCAGCTCAGCAAGACATCCTGCCTAAATATTTTCAAACAGAAGTTTAAGGTTGCCTTGTGACTCTTGGTTCGGGAGTTGTTTGTTTTTCAATGTTGGTTTTCGGTCTTGTGGCTATCCCTCTGTAACAAGGCCAGATCCTGATCTGACTTACCAGTTGGACCAGGAGCAGCTCATACTGAGTTGGGTGGCATGAAGGGGAGGTTGGAGCAGACCCCTTGTCCACAGTGTCTTCTGAAAGGTGGCTGAGAATGCAGTGGCTGTTTCCTAACCCAAATATCAGCATGGGGCAAGCCCCTTGCAGAAGCTGCTGGGTCTCACCCCAGTAGGGTGTACTTGCTGGAACCGCAGTCGGCAGCGGGAGAAGGGAAGGCAGGTAGGCAGGTTAGGACATCAGTGGGGTTTTTCCTCCTGTAGTAAGAAAAAGGAGACCATGGAAGTGCTTCTTGGCAGCAGCCTGTAATTTCTGATATGTGCTGTGATGTGCAGGAAGAGGCTGGTTTGGGGCTTCCTGGCTGCAGCTCCAGGCAGGGGTCCTCACTGTGCACCAAAGCAGGTTCCCCTGTGGGATGCTGCACCAGGATGCAGGCTGGCATGGCCAGCACTGACCCTTCTGCTGGAGGAGACACCACTGCCTCTATGGGAGGTGAACTTAAAAATCCTGTCACTGGGAGAGTAAGGGATTACCAGGAATGCAGCTGGAGTTCATAAGCCAAATTTATTGGTAATTCCCAGCTGCTTTGGGCTTTTGGGCTAATGCAAAAGGGCCATAAACTTAAGTCTGTTAGTGCAGTTAACCAGGAGCTATAAGGGGTTTGCAGCACCACTATGGAAGTCATCAGAGCTGGCCCAGCGGAACTCTACTGGCATGAAGAAGCCTGATCCTGGTGTCTTCTTGCACTTACAGTGAGTAGAAGGTTTTTCTGCTGGATTTCCCCACCCCAAAAATCCTGACCCATCAGGAGCTTGCTTTTTTATTTTTAATTTTTCTAAGTGAAGCTGCACAAAAGTATCTTTCATGCAAGTTTCTCAGGTCCTGGCTGGTATTTCTGATCATAAACAGCCTTTGTGGTGATGGTACTGCCAAGGAAACCCAAGTCCCCAGGCCTGAGCCTCAGAGATCACTGTCTCTGTCTTGGCGGGGCTCCTACCCCACGGAACAGCATGTATACATGTATATGTAGGGGAGGGACTTAAAAGGGAGAGAGCAGCTCCAGAGGAACTGGTGTTTGGTGTGCAGAGGAGCTGCCTGTGGTGCTGTGCAGTCTGACCTCGGTTTTGGTACTTAGTCCCTCCCATCCTCAAGGAGAGCCCCAGTAGCCTGGTAGGGTTATTGGCTATTGGTGATGGATTCTGTCTGTCTTTTCTTAAAAACAAACAAAATCCCAAAGTTTGGACTTCCCACTGAACATGGAGTGGTTTGTGGTTTCCCATTTCAATGAAATACAGCTTGCGTTTGTTTCACTTTCATCTTGGTTTTTCGCTGGTGTTTTGGGATCCCCAGAGCTGGACATCTGGATCTGATGAGAATTGGGAAATATCTGCACTGTCTGTTTGTGCCTGCATAAAACAGGAGTTTCCTGATAAGAGGGCATCCTTCTCCTCTGTGTGTAAATTAAAACTTTTTTGGCAGTGTTCAGTGGGGCTGTATAGATCTGTACCAGATGAAGATACAGCTCAGGTAGGTATCTGTGGTGACTGCACAGCAATAATGAGATCTTATGTATACTCCAAGCATTTCTGTGCTCTCAAAGGAATGTTCCTTTTCCATGTAACCCAATTGATTCTAAACTCAACCTTCCAACTTCCAGTGCACATCCAAAGGTCCAGGTAGACCTGCCCAGCCAGTTGAGCTGACATAGCTAAGGAACACCCATTTCCAGCCATTGACTATAGAGGTGAGCATGGTGAGCAGCATGTCCAGTTGCCTTTGATTCATGGCCCAAATACCGAGGTGGCTGCTTGCATATGGGTCAGGCTGATGGTACCACTGATACCTCCTGGAGCAAATTTTGAAGTGGTATCTTGGCTTCTGTAGCAGGATGCCTTTGCCAGTCTGCCAAAATATGGCACCCTTAGTATACTTTCTTGTGGTAAGTCCCTGTTCATGAGTGGCAGGATTTGTACAAAGATTGTTCTGTTTCCCTCAAAGTTATGTCGGGAGCTTGTGAAAGGGAGGCCCCATGAGACCCATGGGGATAAGTGACATAGGGTGAAAACTTCCATTCCTTTGCGATTATAGTTGCATCCACAAGTCTGAAGCAGATGGGATCCGACACAGCTTGAACTAAATTCACAAGGAGCGTTTGAATGCCGAGACAATTTTCAGTAAATACTTTGCGTTATGACATCCTGAGAGCTTCCTCAGAGTGTTACTGGAAGCCTCTTTAAGCTTGCCAAACTTCCAGCAATTTTTTTTTTTTTACACACACTTGACAGATAAGCAACTCAAGTGCCTTCACCACAGTGACCCACTGAGCTGGGAGTGGGGTGGTCCAGAGGGACCTGCTGTGCCAGGTGCTGCTGCTCGAGCTCATTCCTCCAGCCTGACTCACCACATCTCACCTGCACCTGGTGAGACAACATGAGCCTGTTTGCCTTCAGAGGGCTGTTGACTCATTTTAGTTGTCTCTGTCACTGTCTGGATATGAACCATTGAGCAAAAGAGTCTCTACTGTAAGGGAAAGGGTCAAGAAAATGGGCATTAATGCCTTCAGGTAGGGAATAGATGATGGGAAGAAATGGCCCTGGTGGAACACCAGCTTTGGCTTCACTCCAGAACTGCAGATATTTTGGGTTTTATTGCAGACCTCTAGCTTTGGCTCTTGCTCTCCCAGAAGCGTTGAGACCTCCTGGTGGAAGGGGTTAAATGTTGAGTTTGTTGTGAGCTGCTTCAGCTTGCTCAGGAAAACCGGAACAAACGTTTCTGCTGGTTTCAGCTGCGGTTTTGCTGTTGCAGCCTCATGTTTGTCTGAATCTCCAATTCAAAACCTCCTGTGGCATAGCAGAGATCTCAAAGCAGCATAAATTTAGCAATGATTCTTGATGACTGGAAACCATTGAGTTTTGCACTCGGTTTGATCTCTAACATCACACCTCTCCAGCTGGAGTAGCGTTCCTGACCTGGCAGGTCACTCACCGCAGAGCAAACATCGGGGCTGACAGACTCTAGAAGCCTTTGAAGCCTTTGCTTCAAAAAAAGCCCTGTGATGAAGGAAGATAAACTGTGCCATATACAAACCCAGTCCTCTAAGAAACACCTTATCTCTGAGGGGTTTGCAGAAACCTTCTCCTGTTTGGGAATGATGAAAGCAAGACAGCTATTAATGAGCAGAAAAGAGAAATGGGAGCAGGAGGCATCTAGTTTTTGATGGTGGCGTCTTTCTCATGTTTTCAGCAATTGCAAGGGTTTTCTGTAAAAATGTTTTGAGACACAGATATTCATGAAACTGTATTTCTAATATGGGGTAGGGAGCACTGGGAAAGCTAAAGAAACTTTTTTGGCAGCAGTTCATCTTTCTTAGCCTAGTGTACTTGCCCAATCTGTGTCCCTTTTAAATTCTAATGACTTCCTCAGGCACCACAAACACTCTGGCCTTGTCACTTCTCCTTTTGAAGTTTGCTTCTCATAATGCAGCCTTTTCTGAAGTGCTCCTGCTGTCAGTCAGCTAACTAGTCCAAAACACTCCCCTGCTTCAAAATCACCTAATTCCTTTTCGGTTACAAAGAACGGCTCTCCTGTTGCTGCCTGCTGACTCATGTGAGAAAGGTAGCGTGCCCTGTGCCAGCCAGGAGAGCAAGTTCCTGCAGCTACCTGAAACAGGGCAGAAAATTTGAAAAGCGAGATGGCCAAAGTGGGAAGCAGAAGTCTAGATGTAGTGAGGTGTGTTAAGAGGAAAAAAAACTTGTCTCTGTGAAGCCAGAGTCTGAGCATCAGTCAGTGCTGGGTGTGTATCCTTGCTGAGGCTTAGGGTATCAGCCCCTTCGCTGAAGTTTTGTGCTTTGGCCTAAAAGGCTGCCTGTGATGAAGGGTGAATGTTGAAGAAAGTGCACTTCTGGAAAATCTCTGAAGTATTTAACTGCACAGTAGCCTTTCCTAGGTTCACAGGATCAATTTATCAAGTGTTGCAAAAGGTGAGTCTGCAGTTTGGCCCAGAGATACCCAAGCTTGCAGAGGGGCAGAGCTTGTGAGCACCATGCTGTCCCAAGATGCTACTTCCAGGCTCTGAGCGTGATCTCTGCATGGTGCCATGTCGTGTGAGCATGCCGGCCTGCTCAGGGCGAGGTGGAGATGCTGCAGCATTGAGGGATATAAGCTGTCACATGTATTTTTCTTTGCTGACCTTCCTCCCGCTCCCTCCTTTATCCCCCACTACATCTGCCTGCACGTAGCTAGGGGTAGACTTGCTGGTCCTCACTGAGGTGTCTTGGCCTGCATCAGGGATTTCACTTGTCTTCTGCTGCTTTATACCAGCATCCAACACTCATCCTCAAATGCCCTTTTGAGATGACACCCTGCGACAGGCGTGCAGAAGATGTGGGTAAAACATGCTGAGTGTTGCCTCCGAAGCACTCGGTGAGGATGGATAACCATGGGTGGAGAAAGTGCAATGTATTATTTTGTTGTGGAGAGATTCCTATAGATCTAGTTTCTCTTCTACATCCCTGTAATGGTTTCCTGCACTTTCCTTGCCCTCCAGGAGGGGGAATTTGTAGAAGCATGAGTTGGAATGTCCCACCTGGAAATTTCAGACGGATGTTATTCAAAATGGAGAGGAAATTTAGAGTGTACATTTCTTGAATGCCATGGAGGAGCTGAGGAGTTTGGCTTGAGCAGCTCTTGAGAGCTTGGCAGCTCTTGTGCCTGTGGTTTTTGGTCAGCATTTCGTGCAGTGTGTGACCTGTTCAGCAGCTTACCCAGGAGGCTGTAACAGGTGTCCCTGCTGAAGGCTGAGATGGAGCTAAGCGCCGCTCCTTGCCCTTTCCATCTGGCTACCAGGCCAAATATTCCCCCTCGGGTAGTTTTTCATGTAGGCGAGTGTCAGGAGGCAGCAACTGTGCGTAGGCAGCAAAGTCCCGTCGGTGCCAGTGTGAGAGAAATGACTGCCCTAGGGTGACTGCCGGGCAGAAATCTTGTTTTGGGGGCAAACAAAAGATGGTATTTGTTTTTCTTTTTAACCAAAGTCAAGTGATGAAGGACTAGGGACAACAATAAGCAGAAGCTTTTCAGTGGACCAGAAAGAGACGTGCGGTGGTTATGTTCCAGTTGCTGTTTGAGGTGGGACTCTCTGGGTGGGAGAGCCCGTGCTCCTTCCCCTCTGTAGTAACATAAGTGGATGGAGCAGCCTCCAGACAAGACTAATTCAAATCCCTTCAGTCAGGGGAGGGATTTGAATCTACCTCTCCATCTCAGAGGTAAGGGCGAGAGGGCAACTGCCTGGTCTTTGGGGATCCAGCCTCCTCCCACCCCCTCTTTTTTTTCTTTTCTTTTTTTTTCCTGAAACAAATCAATGAAACCAAAATTACTTTATCGCAAAAAAAATCCCATTTTTAATTGTTTTCGGTGGATTCTGTAACAAAATATGCTTAGCCCTAAAAATGGGGAGTATTTTGCTAGTCATTTGTCTTTCCTTTCCTTCACCTGCCTGTCTGCTTCTTAGAAAGCCTGGGCAAGCAGATAACAATAAACCAAAATGAAATTGCAACAAACCACAACAGAAGCAATCCTCGTGTTTTTCCTAACCCAAGAAGATTGAAAAGCTCTGTGACTTTGTGCTCCCTGGCTGCCTTGGCTTTGCCTTTGGGGCTGGAGCTTAAGTGCAGAATTGGTGGAAGGGAAGTCCAAAAGGTTGAGCAGATGTCTGCAGTGGCAGCCTACAATCCCTCCCTAAGCAATATCCAAGATCTACTGTTCCCTAAACAGGTAGGCAGAGCAACATCTCTGCTGCCTCTTTTTTTCTCTGGGCTGTCGGCAAGTTGACTGGCCAGTGGTTTTTGGTACCTTCTCTGCAAAACTGGAAGGCTGCTGGGTTGGCTGCGGCTGGCTGTTCCTTACCAGCTAGCCGGCAGTTGTGAGGATGTGTGTCTCTTTATGCCTGTGAGTACTAAAAACTATCTCGAGGGCAGTTCCTGCTTGCAAGATGCTAATCATGTCCTTGATTGAATTGCTTCCAGCGCTGGAGGCAGAGCAGTGGACTAGCCAGGCTGCACTTAGCAGTAAGTAAATAGAGAGTTCCTTCAAGTTATTACTTTCATTAAAAGCTATTAATTTATTAGTGCCAACGCTTAACTGTATTATGTTAACCTTTCGGATGGAAAACAGCAATGTGGCTTTGAGTGAGGGCAGCATTGGCCTGCCCTGGCCGCAGGGAGCGGGGCACGAGCTGCTGATTCCAAACCACTGCTGCCTGCTTGTGCTGCTCCCTTGGGCACGCAAGTGCTCCCCAAATAACCCGGGTGGGAAGGGATCCTCAGTTACTGAGGATGACATAAGTGTTCATTAGCGTGTAATGCTGAGAAAAGAGAAATGCCGTGCTGGCTAAATTATAGCCAAGCTGCAAGGATGCCTCCAAAGTCTGTGAAGAGGGAGATGAAAGAGTCAAATGTGAGTTTAGAAAAGCTCCAGGGAAGCTGAATTTGCTGGAAGGACTTGAACTCATTCATCAGCAGTTTCTTGTCACAGATTTTCTGCTGAAATGGTCAATGAAAATAATGATCTAACTCTTAAATCTGTGATAGGATTAGTGATACCTTCAGCATATTTGTGTAATGGGTTTCAGAGATTTAATTCAGAGTATTGTTCCCAGTCTGGATAACTGGCTCTCGTTCATGTAAACAAAGTGCAAGACAGACAAAGTAAGAAAATCTTTTTTATCCGGTACATGGTTGTTTTGCTGGTTTGAGAGCTGTCTTTCATTTCCCATGCCTCATAGTCAGGATAGAAAGGGAGAAGTTTTCCAATTCACATGGAGGGGAAAAAAAAAAAAAGAAGCGCCAGTCTTTGTCCTGGTTCTCTGCTGCCTCAGCCCCCCTGGGCTCCTGCAGGGCCCTGCCGGGGAAGAAGGCAGAGGCGTGATATGGTCGTCTCATCCTGAGCCTCTGCTTTCCCACCTGTGTATCTCTGAGCTTCACTTGCTACTGCTCAGTGATGAGGCTCAAACCCAGGGTGCAGGTGGTGGCTTCTCCCTGTGACCCTAGTGGTAAAACAAGGTTTATTTCTCAATCCTGGCACCTCTTTTGGTGCTTGCCTCTCCCACACCTTGTAAGAGATTCTCCTATGCAGCAAAGCAGCTGTGAGCAGTGGGACAGGTCCATCACCATGAGTCAAACCAAGAGCCGTCCATTAGGTAGGTTACTGCAGAAGCTGCTTGTCTCAGTAGGTAGATGTCCATGGCTTCTTTGATCCCTGCTCCATGAGTCTGACCATCACACCATGTGGGGCCTGGACCCGTAGGGAGACAAATGGGAGCTCACGTTGTGTTTCCTTGTGCCATGGTGTGCAGCTCCAGCAGTCTCCATGGCACTGGCATGCTGACCCTTTATCTTCACTGGTTCTGCATATTACTGAGTCACTTATCTCAATATGCTCCTGGCTTATGAGAAGTATTGCATCGCCATTTTTCCTCCAAGCATTGTCACCTGTGTTTTAGCAGGACATGTTTCTTTCACAAGGTGAATGGGACCTGTGTTGTAAGAGTAATGTGCGTGCAGCCATTGCATGAATCGGGTGGCTTGGGAGAGTCCCCCTTCTGAGGCTCTTCCATGTGAGTGACGCTTGTTTTCCCCAAGGCAGCCAATACTTGTTTTTATGAGTATTGGACAGAGAGGCTCTACTAAAAAAAACATATTTGGGAGTTTCTTGGGCAAAATGGATTAATAACACAGATGCCAAATGGTACCAAAGACTTGAATCACATTTGAAACCTGTTGGGTGATGAAAGCGATGTTTGGGATGTAAAGCAGGGCAGAGCCTCTGTTTCTCTGGAGCATTGCTGCAGCGTTAGGACAGCATTGGTGTTTCCCCACAGGGCACACGTGTCTCAAAACAGCTCACGTGGTGCCTAGCTGCTTTGGTAATCTACAGTGAACAGGGGAGCTGCCTGCTCTTGGGGGGCTGCTCTTCCACCCTGGCTTCAGTGAAACACCGTGTCAGAGGTGTGGGAGGGGAATAAAGATGGCATCTCTCGCATGTAAGAGCAGGGACATCCAGCCTGTCCTCAGGTCACTTTCGGGCATCCGTGCCCTCCCCTGTGCATGTGGGAGGGCGGGTGGGAGCTGTGGCCTCCTGTGGTGGCAGATGTTGGAGCCCTGCTGGGACACACTCACTGAGCAGTGGTGACTCATGGCAGGAGAGGGTTTGTAGTTTGGCCTCTGAAGTACTGTGTAGTCACTCCTAAGCCTTCCCTTTCCACACCTCTTAACCCTGAACTGAAGTTCAGAAAAATGTTAGTTTGCTTTGAATCCTGTTGGTAGGAAGGGGGCAAGCTTTGGTCCTTGGTGATGCCTGTAGATTGGGGGCGGGTGG
>VYZW01061123.1:16114-29851 GCA_013401315.1 Balaeniceps rex
GGGGAAGAATCCTGTTGCAACTCCCAGAGGAATACTGCTGTAAGAAGTTGCAAAATAGCGTTTTGGCAGATGATAGCGAGGTGTTTATAAATACAGAAGCTGAACTGTATTAAGAAATTTCTTGGCAGTTTTCAGAGCATTTGCTGGTTTTAGTTNCAGCCTTGCACTAAACCATCTCACAGTAGGTCATACAGTTTTTCAGCCTTGTCTATCCCTTATTGAAGACATTCTCATTCACAGCAGGAAAGATCACATGATAGATTGCTTGGTCAAGTCAACTGTGGTCCTCAACCTGTTGTTATGCAAGCTTTCAGCTGGAGCATTCAGGCTGTCTTTTAGATCTTGAAAATTAGTCATTTGTCCGTCAGGATGCTTTAATCTAAATTTCAGTTCACTATCTGGCTGCTGCAGAGTTGTTTGATTCTCACTGTTCTCGCAGTCCTGTTCTGCAAGGANAAGTAACAAACTGGAGATTGTGTTGAAAATCACTTAGAAGGAGATATATTGAGGCATTGCTCGTTTTAACTGTATCATTACTTCACAATCTTCCTATAATGTTGTGTCGCAATAGAAGAAAAGGTGTGGTAGCACTCTACCATTCTGGTCATAGAGAAAGGGAGGATGCAGTCCTGATATCAGTGTGCTTATGTATATTGCGATGCACGGTTAACTGCCTACAGATCGTAGAAATCATGGTTTGTAAACTGAATGTAGTAAAGCTTTGCTCTGCTGTTTTTCATAGTAGAAAAGTTGAGAGAGCTTATTAAGCATTCTGATAGCTTAGTTAAGGGTAATACATTTGGACTGTGATTGAAGCTATTCTCTATATTAAGAGAGATGATGGCATGTGGTCCTCTCTTCCCTGCTGGGACATGGTGAAATCAAGTATTCCAGCAAAGATCTATTTCCCGTGATTTCAGAGCCTTGGAGCAGACCTCAGCTTTTTTCTGCCTTTTTTAAGCTGAATGAGACATTGCTAATTCTAACATTGTCGTCCTGGTTGCAATTAGNTTCACCCAGAACCCTGGAATTTTGCACCCCAATCAGCCTTGCACTAAACCATCTCACAGTAGGTCATACAGTTTTTCAGCCTTGTCTATCCCTTATTGAAGACATTCTCATTCACAGCAGGAAAGATCACATGATAGATTGCTTGGTCAAGTCAACTGTGGTCCTCAACCTGTTGTTATGCAAGCTTTCAGCTGGAGCATTCAGGCTGTCTTTTAGATCTTGAAAATTAGTCATTTGTCCGTCAGGATGCTTTAATCTAAATTTCAGTTCACTATCTGGCTGCTGCAGAGTTGTTTGATTCTCACTGTTCTCGCAGTCCTGTTCTGCAAGGAATAAAAAGTTCATTTAGTAAAACAGGCAGTTTGAGGCTTTCCCTTTCCAAGAAAACAGTCTTCCTGATATCCAGCATTCCCTCGAAGAGGGTTGAGAATACCCATGCGCAGGTAGAAGTTTTTGGACAAAGCTCCTTCTTAAGGAACTGCAAGATTTTACTCAGCAATCACTGTCAAAACATTATTTCCCTCACTCACTTGCAAGAGGTCTTTGCCCATTGACACGTGTTTTCTCAGTGGCTTGCCTCTCCATGGCCCTTTGGCTTTCAGCTGAAGCTCTCTGTGCAGAAGTTTCTGTGTGGAATTTGGAGGGGGTTTTTTAATCAAACTGTGCTGCAAGATTGCCTACAGCGATTAGAACTCATTTTTTGCACATCTGGAGACTCTGGTATCTTCATCAATTAATGTCTGTGTAAACAGTATGTAAAGTGCAGCTACTGGTGGTACTTACACATTTGTATGCATACTTACCAAGAACAATGCAATCATAAAAAATCTACAAATAATGTTGCATTTGGAAAAGAGGTTCTGCCATTGCAGTTTATCTAAGGCTCTGAGGTCCACATCCAGGTGGTTGGGACCTGGAATTGTTCAAAACCCATTTGCTTTGGAGTTGACTATAGTAAATAGGCAATCATTTAAAAATGAAGAAAAGAAAATTACTTAACCAGTAAGCGAAATTCAAGATACAAGTGTGTATGCATTTTTATGTCTGTGCTCTCTGCTCTGGGATTTGGAGAATGTATAATGCTTTTGGCATGGAGCATAGCATGAATCAGGGAGCATAAATACTGAATGAATGGTATTGTGAAACAGAAGTTTCCAGGTTTGAATGCTTAAAACTGACCCTTTTGACTGACCAGAGCTGCATGCAGTGTTCTCAATATCTGTGTACACAATGGATTTATGCAGTGGTATAGATGATATTTTGTGTTTTATTGCCTGTTCCTTCCTTCCTACTGAACACTGAGCTAACACTTTTCTAGAATAAACAGAAATCTTGTTTTCTGAGTCAAAGCGGTCAGCTCAGTTATCATTTTACATGTGGAGTTAAGATATGAGGCAGCAATACCAGTAGGAAAAGTATGTTTATCTGTATTGAATCAGGTGGGATACTTTGGGAGTTCTTCAGTCAGCCCTGTTCTTGGTTACTCTGGATAGCTCAGCAGAGTTGGTCACCACATTAATCTCCTGGAATGTCTTGGGGAGCTCAGGTCCCCGCAGGGCTCTGCCTTCTTCCATAGTGAAAATTACCATGTTTTCCTAACACTGTTTGTTTTCTCCTAAATAATTTATGCAATCCCAAATTATTTATCTATTTAACTTCCTCTTTTATCCCTTACAGGCAGCACAGTTTCTTTAAAAGCCTTTGATGAAACACCTTGTGGAATTTATGTAGGGAATTCCAGTAGACTATGTAACTAAATCTGCTTTGTCCTTATGCTTGTTGATTCCTTAGGAGAACACTAGGTTTGAGTCATAGTATTTCTTACTTTGTAATTAAATTTGTTCACATCTTTGTTGCAGAATAGAATATGATCCAAAAGTAGTACTAGACTCCTGAGATCAAATGAAAGAAGGGATTTGCTGCCCTACTCCTCTCATTTCTAATCTCAGTCCATTAAATATAGGAATTAGCAAAATTCTTGTTTAACAAAAAATATCCATATAAATGTTTTATTTCTAGTCTGCTTGAGAAGATGTCTGTTAGTAGTTCATCAGAAATCCATTCCATGGAATTACTGCATTTTACAAGTGAGACTAAGAGTCCTTGTAATCTCAAAAATAGCCACCATAGCCTTTAAAATAGGATCGAGAAGGTCTCAGCCGAGTAGAGCAAACAAAAAATTAGGAAAATTGCCTCATAGTTTCTTCAGAGCACCAGACAACTTTTTACTTTAATGGAATGTACAGTCTCCTCTTGATCCATAAGTGAGTAACTGCGAGTTGTACTGGTTCCATACGGAAAATGAAAAGGAACAGCCTTGACATTACAACATGTATTTGAGTTCTTTGTCACAGAGCTCAACAAGCTAAAATTCTCAAACCTGTGTTAGCATTTTGAAAACCTGGTCAGGTATGGTCAAGTTAATGTAGTTTATGGCATTAGTTAGAGATCTAAGTAATCTTTGTCATACATGTATTGTGGTCGTATCAGATGCAGAGGCAGAACTGTCGGTAGCCTGAGAGCTAACTCTTTTATATGTGAAAGTATCGTGATGCTAGCAGAGCAGATCTTATCCATGAAGTTTCATAATACACACAGTCTAAGGACTTAAAGTCGGGTTAATGATCAGATTTATAACATCAAATGTTAGATAGCTTTCTAGTGGGACTTTGGGGGAAAAAAAGACAAAGGGTCCAGACTTTGGTAGGAACCTTTGTAAACTGAAGTGGTTAGTTGTAAGCCCTACTAGGTTTCTGAATACCCACTTGCATAGCTCTGTCTCCAGTAACAGCCTCTGCTTGGGGTCAGTTTGGGCCACCCAGCATTTTCTGACTCTGAAACGTAACTCTCAATTTGAATGTTGTATTTCTCCCCATTTTTTTTTATGAATAAAACAAGCCAAGTGTTCTAAAGACTTCATGTTTCCAAAATGTTCCTATCATTTTGTTCACTTACTGACAATATGGTTTTGAAGTCATTATAATACATCCTTGCTTTCTATCTGTATAGTCCTTTCTGTCAGTTGAATTTAGAGCTCGTCATTCTCCTTATATTTACAGAA
Organism: Balaeniceps rex; assembly: GCA_013401315.1. Lineage (NCBI taxonomy): Eukaryota > Metazoa > Chordata > Aves > Pelecaniformes > Balaenicipitidae > Balaeniceps > Balaeniceps rex. The sequence continues at coordinate 20,187 of VYZW01061123.1, forward strand.
TGTTAAGTGTGATGGTTAAATATATAAACAGGACCTAAAAGTGAAAATGAGGAAATGATACATGAATGAGATGTTCTGCATTAAAAACCCAGAAATTAAGGAAGAGGTGCTATGCAGCTCAGCATAGGAATATTGCTGTTATGTTTTCATAGAGACGATTCAGTAATCATCCAAATAAAGCTGACATTTCCATATACTACAGCTGCCTACACATTTCCTATTTTTCTTGATTATTATTGCATATTAAACTCTTTCCCTGAACCCACATCACCATATTCTCTAAAGGAAATTAAAGTTTTGCTCAAATGAATTTTGGAAGCTGCCTTTCAAGATACTTTTTTAAAAAAAACATGTAGCAAACAAGTTAAATATGAATATTGTAGCATTTTTGTGAAAACTAACATCTCCGCATGTCATAATGTTTTTCCTCAGGAACAAAGACAAAATACTAAGTGGACTCAATGCCATTCTTAACGTCAAAGGGCAGAGATGATATGAAATATGAGGGCTGTTCTCCACACCTTGATTTGATATACCTTGCTTCAGATAGATTTGCAGAAATGTGGCTCCTTGTACTTTAGAAAAATGATGCCTGACACACAGCCCTTTTGTGTTAAACAATGTATTCCGCAATTTTGTGTTTTGCCTCATTATGTTACGTCTTTGACTATAATTCTATGTTATAATTCCATAATTCAGCTTTTGTGAGTATTTGCGTATGTATTTTGGTGGAGATAGGATGTTTCTTTTAACAATGGCTTATCAGAACATTCAATTGAAATTAGGACCGTGTAATTCAGAGTTATGATTAACACAAGTCACACCCCTACCTATATTTTTTGCTACTAGTTACAGTAGGTACTTAGCTGTGGCACATAACTTTAACATCTGAATTCTATCCCTGGGTCCTGCTGTCCTGCTGTGTGATTTAATAACTTCTCTGCCTCACTTTCTCTATTTTTGAAATAAAAATAATGATGCTGACCTCTTTTGTTTCAGCACTTAATGGTTTTCTCCTATAAACCTCAGTAGGAGAGTTACAAGGTCATGGTAACAGTAGAAGTACATTCTTACTGAATGTTTCCAAAGATCAAAAGCTTTTTTTTTTTAAAAAAAAAAAAAAAAAAAAAAAAAAAAGAATAGTGTTAAAATATTGTGGTATGTGTATGCTTGAGCAAAGAATAACTGTTGTATGAAGGAACTGTGTTTGATATTACAGACCAAAGAACCTTAGTTCATGGGAAAATGTTACACCACTACTTCTGTTTTAATGAAATATTCTAATATTGGTCTAAGCAACTAAACTAATTGATCTTAGAGTTATTTTAAGCACTTAGTGAATGTAAAACTCTATGAAAGTACAGTAGACTTGGAGATTTTTCTCTGAGATAAAGTTGGGATGTTTACATAAAAGGCCATCTGTAATCATTCAAGTCAACCTTGAATAGGGAGACCTGCAGACATATATTTCAGTAGTTAGACAAAATTTATTAACTTATTATAGCTGGTATAGTGTAAAAATATTTTTTCACAATCACATAAACTCTGTAGCTTGAAATATCTGTTTCCCTTGTCTGACTCGGCAATTCAGGATGAAATGTGGGACTCCGTCTCTTAGATAAGCTGATTATTTTGCAAGACAGTCATCTTGGCTTGTCGTTGATATTCCAAAGTGGGCAAAAAGGTCGCATGTTTAATTTTTATGCTGTGTAACTGCAATGTCTAACTCCTACTTCAGCTCTCATTCTTCAGCTTGGGATGTGACTGAAAATGGCTGTGGTGCCATAGGATAGCTAATTGGTAAAGCCTGTTTGGAATGTGAGTAAGTGAGCCATTTTGGCAGTAAGCAGAGTAGTAAAGAGCACTCTTTTTCCCTTAGTTGACTCCCAGGCTAAAATTAAACAGAGTTAGATATTTCCACATTTAGTGATTTACAATGCATCTGTTCTGAGTCAACTAGCAGAAAGAACTAATTACCTATATTCTTTTATAAAAAACTCTTCATTTGGGTGTAATATGCAGATCTGCATTTTTATAGTATGCCTTAGAAATGCCCTTCAAAACAGTAAGATAGTAAGTGAAAAGATTATTTCTTCTGTTATCCTTTAAAATAATTGGATACTAAATTAATGATGCTAACTCAACCTGTATCAGCACTTGCTTATCATTCATGTGTCCTGAGACATCTAGGAGTCACGAGCTCAATGCTAAAATAATTCATGGTGCAGTTTATATAGCAAGATGGCGTAATGTTTTCTTTAGTTACTTAGTTACTAAAAAATAAACAAAACTTGTCAGAATTAGTTTTTATTGTAGATCATTCCCTTTGTTCATATTTGTGATCTCTCCCCAATAGAAAGTGTACATTAACTATAACTTAAACTTCAGTTTCCTGTGGAGGTTTTTCAGTTCATTTTATAGGGGAATATCTAAAATGATTTACTGAAAGTTTTTAGTGGAAATAGCAATATAGGTGTGTTTGGATACTGCATACACACAGAGCAGAATTTAGAAAGAATTCTGACAGGGTGATCCTTTATTGTTGCAGAGATGAAATACATTTTTCTGCACGTAAATAGCAAGGCTGCTCTCAATGTCTAGTGCCTCATAGCATGTTATTGTTGTGTTAAATGTTGAGTTTCAATAAGTAAGTTTATGACTGAACTATTATTGTCTACTCTTCCTAGTAAATTTTTTCCACCAAAATGTTGGGAGTGACTCAGTAATGCAGTTTACTCTTTCACAAGGTTCTTACATCTCCAAAAAGGCAGCCGTTTTCACCAAGTGTTGCCACTTCCCTTCTCCTTCCCAAAGTGCTCGTTCAGCTCTGCGTTCCTCTTTCACCATCCTGCTGCCTTCATCTTTTTTTTCTCTCTCTGTGATATTGAAGCCCTTTCCCGTTCTTTCATTACCACTGAACATCCCTCAGCACCACCACTCCGCTGCTCGACTCTGCCCTGTTTCACCTGTCCTGCCTTTACCTCTTGCCTCTTTTCTCTGCAGCTGCATCTCCCAGGTGTCCTCTTCTGCCTCACCAGAAGTGTACCATATTCCCTTTTTGTCCCACTTATGCTTGTATTTCCCTTTTGAAGGAGAGGGTAGGGCTAGAGCCCCAGGCTAGCGAACCCTCTCCTCCCTGCTCCTCCAGCAGCCTTTGCTCAGCATTCAAGGTGGGAGGAGGTGCTGGTAGAACTGACCCCAGCGCAGGAGGCCCCAGGTTATCCTCTGCGGGCCCCCCAGTCCCTTGGGAAGACGAGTGCTGTTGCTGCAGCTGTCATCATCCAAGGAAGCTTGTCAAGAAGCTCATCCGCAGGATGAGAGTGCCAAGTGCAGCTGTGCTCTGCTGCCTCCTTGTTCGTCCTCCTCTGCTGCCCGCCTGCAGCCTCCCCTTGGTTTGTTCCTTCAGGAGAGAGCTGAAAGTTGGGGAGGGAAGAAATTATTTGCCCAAACTGCACCTGGCAAATGACACCATGACTTTGAGGAAATTCTCAAACGTTCAAAGATTACGTGGTGTTGGGTTCGATTCTTATTTTTCAAATCTTTGACTAGATAGATGTAATAGATAACTCTGGCAAGAACTGGGATCTGGAAAGGAAACCTAGTATGGTATGGGACTAAGGTCTGTTTTTTCTGAAATGTAAATTTAATTAAAAGGAGAAAAGGGGAGGGGAGAAAGTTCACCGCAATCTTAATGAAATCCAGGAAACTTGAGCATTGCATTTTGACAGAGACAAAATAGCAATTAATTTTTTCTCTTAGACGTGTAAGGAATCTGCTGCCAGCTTACAGCTTGGTCCTCACATCGGTGAGATCTTCCTTGAAAACTGGGGGAGATTCTTATTTCTTGGCATGAAAACACAAGCTTAAGAGTTGGTTTTTTCTTCGGGGGGAGGAGGCAAATCTGAGAAACTTTGCTTTGACTATGTAGTTATTTATTTTGAAGAAAGCTGTTACACAGAAAACAACTTTACATAGGTGATTAAACTGTTCTTTGAATATAGTGGCTGAGTAACAAATATGGCAGTAAATTTCAGTAATTCATTGTGACAGAAGTGGCTTGGTAGGTGGCCAAAGTTACCTGACAGTCAGATTGAAAGGCAAATAATTAATTGCTTATCTGACTACTTGTACTGGTTTTTTTGTGTTCCTCCCGCCAGGCAGAAGCTATCAACGACAAAAGACAATTGGAAAAATAAACTATTTTGCTCTCTGTTCTACCTTACTTTAGAGTTTTATGGGATTGTGCTAGTGTGATTTCATTGAAGTGAAAAGGTAGTTTCAGTTCAAAGCATGACTTAATCATATTGAACTTCTTAGTTTTATCTAATTTTTTGCAGTAAGCAAGAAACTAAATTGAGTAACTAGCATCATGTGCTACAGTAACACTTCCCCCCCCCNTTTAGGAGTCTGTTATAAATGTGGGATTTTTTGTTGACTTTGCCTGTAGGCTGACTTTATTCCTCACTCTTTGGGAGGTCTCTGACTCCCACTTGTCATATCACATATACGTTAAACCTTTCATTAAGTATTGCTGACAACAGGCGGTATCTCTTAAAGATGCAGGATTCTCTTATTTTAGCATCCAAGTGTCTTATAAAAGCTAATGATTGTAGCATGTACTTTATCAATCCTCTGTTACCTTCTGCTTCCTTTTTCTAGTCTTCTCCAGATCCTGCCACAAGGCATATTCACTGCTCTTCTTGCTTGCACGTTACCCCTTTACTTTATGCTTGACATCGGCTTTGACTTAAATTGCAGATTTATTTCTAAGGTTTATTACTGACATTTAAAACCATCAGATCACGTAGACTAGTCTGTGTATAGGAGTTCCTCACAGTGCGTGTTCCAACTCCAAGCTTGTGCTAGGCGGATGATTTATCTTTGTGTATTTCTTGACTGCCATTTTCCCATTGTACTCATCAGGCTTTGCTTACGTTGCCCCAGGTTGGTGGGTCTTCTGCCATGTGGAATTCAGCTGGTTTTAAAATTTTGTTATATACAATAAACTTGCAGCTTATCTCTTTCTNCCCCCCCCAGTTTACAATTTTGGTGATGTATTACGTGTTTTAAAGCATATGTTTTTGCTGGGTTTTGGAAGGTACATTGAATTGTGTGACCAGCTTTCTGAATTTATTTGAATTTGTTATTAAATTCAGATTGCTGCATAATTATATTGTATACTACAGAGTAAATATAGTATATATTGCTTTAGGAACTATGATTCTTTGAATTATAGAACTACTGTTATTCCCTAGAACTTGGTGCTGGGACCTTCCAGTAACCAGAATTTCTGTTTTGAATTTATTTTGTTACTTATTTTATTATTTCATTTATTTATTTGTTGTAAAATTGCAAAACTTATGTGAAAAGATAACTGCCTATTACTATTTGCCACACTTTTTCAATATGATCGATACCTTTGTATTACATTAATCAATTTGTTTCTGAATTTTACAGCTCTGTAATTAAGTTCTGCTGCAATAGATACTTTTTCTGTACTATTAAAACAAAAGCCTCACTAATACATCATCAGATTTATATGCTAAGATTTCTGGATACTGAGAATAGTTTTTTTCCTATTTTGAGCCTTAATGTTTCCCGTGAAAGTTTTTCTTCACAAGCATAAGAAAACTAGAAGTTTACTTTTAAGAAATTAAGATACAGTAGCCCTATGGTGTCCTAGGACTTCAAAAGTGAGATTTAAAGAAAATGAGATATTGTAAAACTTAGGATAAAATCGTAAGAGCTCACAGTACCAAGACTGCCAAAGTTAACAGAGTTCAAAAATTTGCCTTGTTTTACCTAAGTAGTCCACTAAAGAATATTCATGACCACATTTACATGAAAAATCCTGACCAGCTTTGGGCAGAACATTAACCTAAAGTAGACCTGTCATTATTAAAAGAACTCACTGTCCTAGACGAAGTTTTCTTTATTGAGGTTGGGGGGAGTCATGCATTATATTCTTCTGTTTTTCTCAAGGGTCTCATTGACTTAAATCTTGCATGATGTTATTGTTGGCTGAGAATCTGAGGAAAGGTGTTGTGTGTATTCAGTTACACACACAACTTTGTGAAAACAAGCATTTTTCTTGGCAAAAATTGTAATGCAATTTTCTTGGCAAAATCAAAATGCAATTCTGTGCATTCTTTGTGTGTGTGTCCGTAACACTGACAGTGCTGGCAAGTTTCTCACTTTCAAGAAGATGTTGAAGTTTATGTTTTAATTATTACTCTTGATTGGAATTTAAAATAAATATATATGTAGGTCCAATCCAAACAAAATTCTGCATCAAAGATGATTTGTGTGCAAGAAAAATGAATACCTATATGGAGATTCTTTAGCAGGTAGTTTACATTTTCTTTTCTTTTCTGCGGTGTATAGGTGCAGTACTCTTGTCCAGTGTACAAGGATTAGCAATTAATGTTGATCCAGTCCTGTATACTTGGCTTATCTACCAACCTCAGAAACGAGCTAGCAGACACATTCAGCAGGTACGTATTTTTGGAGGGAAAGGAGTGGGGAGAAGGGGGAAACTTTCTCTTCCATATATGCCAGTAGTGCATTCTTGTTCCACATATTTGTTTTCTGTCACCCTGTTCTTTGTAGTTTGCTGCACATACTGTTGATCTTGTTTTGAATTATTTAAAATGTTAAGTTTTGCATATTAAAGTTTTCATTTCACAAAAATTTACAATATTTAATTAAAAGCATAGAGAGAATGTTTTTTGATGGTCACTGCTTAGTATCAGTATTTTGCAACTAGTTTTAACTACTGAGACGTCATAGGCCTCCTGAGTCTGAATGGTAAATCATGTTTTAACCATTTGGGATGGTCTATCAAATAATTGCATAACTTGTTATAAAATCACTACTCTTATTAAAACCCATTTTAATAGGAGATGAACCATACAGATCATAACTTGACATAGGTGAATGCTGTAACAGATTCTGTATATAGTGTCAAAGCATGTTATTTGCATATGAAGTGCCTGGAAAAGATACAAGAAGTTAAGGCTGTGGGTTTGTGTGGCACAGTGTTTTCTTTGACGTGTTCTTGACCTTAATTTTCATGCCCCATACTCCTGACCTGGAAAGAACACAGGTTTTGCCTGATTTAAAACTTATTTTTAAGTGTTGTTTGGCAGACTGGTAGAATGTTCTAAAGCTTAATTTGTCATAATTGATCAAACTAGTAGTCTGTGTAGCCTGATGTTCTGTCTCAGTTATAAGTGGTCAATTATTAAGTGACCAATATAAGAATCTTCCCATATTTCTTTCATGATCATAGAACACTATGCACATCAGGGAAGTTTCATACTGGGCCCTTGAAGTGGGAGGATTAACATGATCTGTCAACATTCCTGTTTCTTGTGTGTAAGTGACCTTATTAGGTAGTAATTGTCAAACATTAATTTCAGTCCCATTAAGCTTATTCTGCACCAGCACCATCTGAAAAACTTCAATGTGTGAATTGCTGCTTTATCATTTTAATAACTTTACCCTCTTTTTAAATGTGTTGAATTATTCTTCATTCCTGCATCATGACTGGAGCAGCACAACATTTCTTGGTATATCTCTTTTTTAAAACAGACCATTTATTTACATTTGGTTCTGTGTACACATTCTATCAAGTAATAACATTATGAGTTCAGTAAGTTAAATCAAATTATTAACTTATTTGGGACCACAACTATAGCCATGTAAACTTCTAGTTGCATACAGGATAGGGCTGGGATTGTCTGGCTCCCCACAGAGACAGGTATGCCTTTACATACAGAACTTCTTCAGATTTGTTTGCCTTTTAACTATTACTCTGGGATTCTTAGGTTTATAATGCTAATTTGGTAGTACATATTTTATATGTTTACTGAAATACTCACTATGTGTAATGTAAGTGTGTTGGCGTGGTTTTGTCTGGGGGCATGAAAAGTTAGAAATATCAGAACAAACTTTGTAAGCTGAAATGGGATAGCACAGAACTAAGCATAAAAGTAAATGCTTTTTTACAAAACACATAAATTTTCAATGATTTTTTGCATAAAGCCGTACTGTGTCTTCTTTAAGATTAATGTGATGAAGCCACCAAGAAATGTATTTCTCTTTGGCTTTACTGAGACTTTATTCAACTGGAACAGAACAATGAATGACTGCTGTGTTGGGTTGTGGGGTACATGCAGCCCAGTAAGGACTACCCCGTTGCATTTATTACTGTTAGACTATTGCTAAACCCACCTCTGTTTGCACCTTGCTTTACCCAGCAGCTAATAATTGTAGAACTAGTGTGATAGCTGAGGCCATTATGTTAGTTGGTTTGTATAGATGTTACTTCTTTATACTTTCTCCCCTCCTTTATCCAGTGTGTCTATTTTGTACAATTAGGCTATAAACTCTCTAACTGTGTTTATGTAGTATCTAGTACGCTACATCTCGTGTCCTGATATGTTCTTAGATGGTGTCTGAAAAATGTGATGAATGATAAATGAGGATTTTACAAGTCTGACGTAACACCAAAAGGAGAGAGAAGCTATTTAAATGGACAGTTAAGTTTGGCACGCTAATCAGTGAATATAAACAGGTTCTTCATATACTTAGGCTAGAAGTAAAAGGTTTTAAAATCTTGAGTATTAAGACTACAATAAAGTTTTTTGCTGCTTCTATTATCATTAGAAGGAAATTTTCTAACTTGTTGCTATATGGAATGTTATGTCTTTAGGAACAATACATATGACAACTGTTTGCAGGAGAAGGGGATTGGACTTGGTGTTTATCTAAAGAAAATGTTAGAATTTGGAAATTCACTTGATGTACAGTCCTTCTACATAAGTTATGTTTCTGTACACTGTGCAAGTTACATACATCATTCTTCCTCATGTTTATTTTAAGCTAACTTGGGATAAAAAAAAGGAAAATTTGGAAATAGAACTAGTCTTTAAGGCTTCTGCATAATTTTTTAAATACAATGGAATATCTGGTGCCAGATGCTTTCAGTGAATGGCATTGTAGCATATTACCTTTTCGTTACAAAGTGACAGTGCATGCCAAAATGTGGCTGCTGTTATGTGTTTGAGTAATGATCTGTGTGGTTGCTGTTGTGACTATATGGTCAGTGCTCTACAGTAAATGGATGTAAATATAACTTGTTTTTCTCTATCCATTCTGAATATCAACATACATCTACAAGTTTTTCATTGTCCCCTTTGAAGCACAGAAACAATGAGAACATTGCAGTCTAAAAATCCATGAGGTGTGCTCTCAGTGCTTGAACAAATCTGCATATTGCTTTTGAATTTCTCTCATGGCTACTAGAAAGATGTGGTGTAGTTCTTTGCTGAAGTGAAAGCGTTGTGTAAAACAAGCCTCTTCTGTATCTATAGTCTTTTCCATTATCGCCGCTTACCTAATTGGTGATGCTGGACATAGGTCGGTGTAATGCCGTTCTGAGGGGCATAACCGGATTTTAATCATGAGTAGTAATGCTTCTTATAAAATTTGATTTGGCAGAAATGAAATAACAAGTCTATATATACAAAACACAAACAAGCATGGAGATTTTGCTGCATGCTTTTTGATGATCCTTATTTTAATATGTTTGTTGCAAGTTTATGATTTGTAAATTTTCCCTGTAATAATAGAGGAAACTACTGAAACAATTTGTAGTAAGA
>VYZW01061135.1:4149-17767 GCA_013401315.1 Balaeniceps rex
GTAAAGCGTACTACACTGGCTTGAAAACAGTGGTCTTGATGGCATGCTGTAATATCAGAGTCAATATATTTGCATAATACCAACAATCATTCAAGGAAACATTCATAACAGCACAGGCTTCCCAGCTGAAACTGCCACATGGTGAACACTAAGCTATTATATAAACTGCATGGACATATTTAATGTCTATTATTAACTCTACTGTAAGTATTCTGTACCTAAAGGTGTTTTCAAAAAGAAAAAAAAAGTTATTTAGGTAATCTAACAGAATATTACTTTTGGCAGTCCCTGCTAGTGTTTGGAGTAAAAAACAAACGAAAAAAAACCATGCCACAGTCCCATCCTCCCCTGATTCCTGGAATTTCTTAGGAAAAAAGGAATGAAGAGAAGTCAAAATGTTAAAGTGTGATTTGCTTCCACCAATGTATTCAGCAGAAAGTACCATCAAGTATCGTTATCTTAGCTTTTGGAAAATTTGCCAGCTTTTCGAGAAGGTTCATATGGCACTCTGAGAATACTAGGTGTTTCTTCCATTACTCGTACAAGAAGATTATCAATGTAATCCTCAAGTTCACGAATATGGGTGTCCTTCTTCTTAAGTTGCTCTTTGTGTTTCACCAGCTCCTGCAAAACCTCATCGTAAGTAAGGTTGCGATATCCTGCAGTGGCGTCGAAAGGATTTCCATCCTACAGATAAGTTTAAAAGAAAGACCAGATTTTATTAAATAGTTCAGTGTTCTGAAGAAATTGATGGGTTATTGCTTTTCATATGTTTCTCACGTGCGCCTCTTGACAGAAGCAACGTCTCTTAGACAACATACCTCCATTTGCTCTAGAGCTTTTCCCTCCAACACCCCACTGGAGCAGACCACTGGAGATAGGTTGCCCAGTTTGAAGTAAGTTGCCCACACCGTCATCTCAGAAAAAAATATTGTTCTCAGTGAGATGTACACACAGTTAATGACTATATGAGCGGTAACCACAAGAACAGTTGGCAGGTCCATTTTGGGAAACCAACTACGTGGTAACCTTAATTATAGAAGAACAAGAGAAAGAGCCCTGAGAATTCAAGTCCTACTATAACTTTCCTGAGTTCTTGGCTTTTGAGCATATCATAGCAAAACATTTACTTAGCTCTAAATGACATCAGCCCTCATCTGTCTTTCATATGTTATTTTTAGTCAGCAGTGGTTCTCCAGGCCTTGGCTTCTGAGTCATATAATAAAACTTTCAATTTTAAATTTCAGGTGAAGTTAAAAGGCTGCATCTTATTTGCACCAGAGCACTTAGGACAGAAATATGTACTACTAGAAGATCTTGCTTGCCTGCTTGCTTGCTTAAAGCAGGAGGGGCCCAGAATTAAGCAGTAGGGAAAACAGACTTGTTTCTGTAATGATTTCTGATGACTCAGTAAGTGCAGGTATTAGCAGAGATGGACAAATTAGTCCCCTTAACAAAGGGCAACATGCAATCCAAAATACTATAAACTTGAATGTCTTATTCTGTGCCAAAAAGAATTAGCTGTGACCTTAAGTAACCAGATTATGAAAAATTTGGAAATGTATAACTGAGAAAAAATTGTGAGAGTCGGTTTTATAAAAGTCTTAGCACTGTTAGACATGCTAAGCAGTTTGTTTTATCTGATTCAGAAATGGAGACATTTAAAAGATATGGAACCTCCAATTAAGTAAAATAATCTAACCTCTCAAATCCTGCACCTCTAACAGGGCAGAAGAACACAAGATAGCTTTTGTTTACAGTAGAAACTTGTCATTAAAAATGATAAAGCTTGCACAGCTAGGAAGCACACCACATAATAAAGTCATATTTATTCCTTTTCCATGCTCCATTCCTTTTTATTCCATACAGCTCCATATTTGCACATTGGCATATGTCAAATCATTAAAATACGCAGGTGGCCAAAGTTTTCAAATAAACCTAATTAAAAGTGGTGGTGCACTGCAAATAGGCTGAAGTACGGCAGATCAATCAGCCTCTCTCCACCAATTACAATCTGATAGTAGCTTTCGAAAATATGTGCTTTTAAGGGTTTCTCACTATATTTGAGATATTTAATGTCACGTTTCTGTACATGTATTCAGTATTTTAAACCTACCAAGTTACAAGATTGTAAGTGATCAATAACTCCCACTTCATTAAAACGGCTAACTTGATGAAACTCATAAATTGGTTAGTAATTGTCTTCCAACAAGTATAGAAGAGAAAATAACTTCACTTTGTGATCATTATATTTTTAGCACATTTTCTTCTACAAGAAGGAAGTAAAATTTTCTCTTTATGGTACTAAATTTTTGTACACATCGGAAAAGACATCATTAACACTTCCATGTCTGAAGTATAGGGTTTGCCTAATACTCTGATTTGGCCAAGGAACAGGAATTAAGATGCAATGATGTCTTGAATTATTATATAAAGTTTACTGCAAAATTGTGTGTAATACATATGCTTTAAAGATGTTTTGTCATATACATGCTCCATATAGATCTTGGGGGGGAATAACCTATCACATTAATTACAAGAAAACACAAAGAAAACACAAGAAAATTCTAGTTAAAGGATGTTAGTACTTAGAAATAAATATTGTTAAAGTTAAGAAGATTTTAAATGTTTAGTTTGGCCAAATAAGTGATACTTAAATGTATAAGGAACAACTTTATCTTTACAAAAAGAGATACTACAATTTTAATACAAAACGTTAATCTTATAATGAATTATCAAGAAAAAAAGATGCTAAATAACAAGCTATGCAAAGAACGATTGTCTCAGCTACTAAATACTATTGGGGTACACACTGACAGCCAGAGGAAATGGAGCTAGATAAAATGAAGACCTGGCAATCTCTGATCATCCCTTTATTGTTCTAATGAGGAATTCTGCTCTGGGAATATCATCTAAGCTACTTTCACATCTTTTGTCCTACTTACTTCATCTTCCTTTCAGTTCTTAATTAGGCCTTAAAGAGCTCACGCTGCCCCTTCAACTGGCTACTGCTCCCATTTAAACACTGCTTTCAGAGACAGGTGTTGGCACCAGAGTAGAAGACATACAAACATAATTACTAAATGTGATGCACAAGGAAGAAATATAATAACTTGGTGAGGACTATTATTGCAGAACCTAATAATAAATTACTTCAAACACCTTAGAAAGCAATCTTGACTATTTTAAAAAAAATTCAAATGGTTTCATTCAAAACTATGGTTGAGATATAGTTTCTTCTCCTCCTAATTTGTATTTTGTATTAAATGAGCACCACCTCATAATCCTACAACTGACATTTAGGATAGCTGGTATTCCAAAAGAAAAACCATCAAGGATTTCTTTTATCACCTTTAAATCCTTTAAATAAAACAATTCACATCTTATTTCTTAAAAGAATTAAACCGATGCTTTTACCAGCAATAAATTACATGATTTGCGGTAGTACATTTGCAAGCACATAGAAACTGTAATTATGGTTACTTTACAGACAATAGCTGCTAAGTTAAGTCAATTTTTTTGATGTCGCTTTTTGACAGAGATTAAGTAACCGCCTGGTAGAATTCAGTTTACTATCTGATCAAGCAGCCTTCATATACTCTGACATCTCCCACCAGTTACTTACATTACAAAAACTTGGGCATTTACAATAACATCAAATGTTATTACAAGTCATTTACATAAACCAGCAAAAAACAAACAGTACAAAGTCATATTTGCTTGTGAAAATTGTTTCCTATATATTTTAAAAATGGAAAACAAACCCACTTTTAAAGATTTCATCTATTCATAGAACAAATTCTAGTAAGACCACATTTTCCTTCAAACAAAGACACTGCATAAGAAATCTGTGGATTTTTTTTGTCTTTTCTTAGTACATACTGGGTACTTTTAGAGTCAAAAGAATATTTTGAATAATAACTGCTAGTATTTCTACTTTTAGTGTTTTACGGGAGGCTGTTCATTTATTATTTGTGTTATTAACCCCGTCATGTATCAGTTCATTACTTCCATTTTGATTGACCATCTAAAGACTGTCCTCAAGTCTCTGACTATAGCGACAGGAAAATTCCTGTTAGGTCAACTAATACATCACTGTCTAATGCAGAGTTCCCCACCTGACTACCACTTCTCTAGAGTCATCTGAAATACCCCAAAGCAACAGTTTTCTTTTTACTTTCTATGCAAAGACCTAATTTTTCCCTTCTTCTCTACATCATCATACCAGAAGTACCCTTCATATTGAGTGTAAAACTCTTCTTTATTTCCAAATTTATATTAAGCCTGTAATTTTCTAATTAGATTTTCTGAATATGTCAAAAGAACAACACCCCCCCCAGCATTTTCTTATAAGAGGTTAAACAAGAAAAATAGCTTCTATTGTGTCAAGCACCAATTAGTTGGCATTTACCAATGGCTTTCGATAATACTTCATAACTCACCGCTGTTTTCCTGAGGTCCTCAATGCCAGAAGGATTCATATTAAAACTGTGGGAAAAAAACAAACCCCCAAATATTAGCAGACCATACTTATCTGACCAAAACATCTACTAGAAGACACGACTGAATTAGTTATACAGCTATAAAATATTTAATATTATTTATTTTCTTGACTTGTTGAACTTAGGAAAAGTAGGAAAATATTCAAAGTCAATGGAAATTTTAATACATTCTTTGTTCATAATTTTTTGTATTTTTCATATTCTCTTTGTCATAAAATTTGAGTACGTAAGTAAGAAATGCAAGAAAGGATATTATGGATTGGGCTTCCCTAGCTCTTCTATCACCTCTAGACTTACCTTGAGCTTCTAAGCAAAAAAAGAGATACTTTAAATGAAATATTCTAGAAACAGGTACCTGGGATGAGATTGTTAAAAAACAACAACAAAACCCCGAAGACTAACATGTATTCCCAGCTTTCATGGCAGCTGCTAGAGAAAGGTCCTTTAGAAATTCCAGTGAGAGCACCAGCTTAAGTCAGAGCTGAAAAGCCATCTTCCGTCAGCAACATTTGTTTTGTACTTAAAATTGAGTAAATAATCTATTATTTTACAAACCTAGTGATTATCCCACATATCCAGAAAGCAAAGCTATTTCATGATGTTGCTGAGATTTTCTTCTTCCTCAACTGCAAAAGTGCAGTTGATATTGATAAAAGCAGCCATTGTCAAAGTGTCAGGCCTAAGAAATGGTCCACTGCTCTCTCAGGTTGATGTAATTATTAGCAAATACCTTCAAAAATCAGTGCTGCTATGTTCTTAGGTACTTGCTACAGCAGGTTTGGAGAGAAAACTAACTCTCTGAAAACGTGTTCAGAATTTGGATATGGCTTACAAATACTATTTGCTTGGTAGCATCACAGCAGACATCACTCTTTCACATCACAGAATTTACTATTTAGTTAGATTGCATGTACTGGCTGTCAAGGGTGACGTTTGTTGACTGAGAATAATGCAAAAAGTTACAAAAATATGTTTGCACTTTTTTTTTAATTTTAAAGGTAGCTTAAAGTAAGGAAAATGTATTTTGTGACTGTTCATCACTGTTATCTGAATTTATAAGCCATATATTTCATGGTGTAAAAGTGGAAGGGACATAATTTACAAACATAAATCACGTAAAATGTAAAACCTGATTTTTTTCTGTAAAAAAAAATGTTGTTTAAATTACAAATTTTTTTTTTTACATTAGAATTTCTTATTCTGTACATTATTTTTCATTTCCAAAGTAGGCAGCCTTTTGCTCATACAGAAGTCCCGTGAACCATCTGCTGCACTGAGGATATTAGATAAAGATTGGATTACACAAACAGTCACAACTAGAAATCAAGAGGTGTCTGACGAAACAAGTTCTGGCTAAATCCCATTATACCTGTTTGTAACAGGGATCCGCAGCAGCCTGCCTAGTTTGCTGGAGACCAGTTTTGAATGAGGGGCCTCTTTCATCGGGTATTGTCTCAAAAGTTAAAGGCAGGAACCCTCCCTCACAGCCCGCCTTTTAGTTTCACACTGATGTGTCAAACACAAGATGAACTCGCTGCTGCATTTCATGGCTGCCTTTTGTGGTCCGAGTACAAAAAAAATGAGTTAACTGAACTGGATCGAATTAGCTTGGTGAAAACCAAGAATGTCTCTATTTAACAAAGTGTGGTGTTAATTTGGGATATCTTTCTTTTGGGACTGTTTCCTCATGTTAGACAAGATATAGAATAATACGGCCTGACTGCTCAACTGAGTGACTTTCTGAAAGGTTAAAAAAGGCAAGATCTTTCATTGCCTTGAATGACTTTATAGTTTCTGTGAAATAAGTTCTGGGACTCTTTTTCATAGCAGCAGCTTAAAAGCAAAGCAGTGGTTCTGACTAGAAAAATTTGCATTTGAAAATTAGAAATATAAACCCCTGGCAAGATGGACTAATTTTTTGTTGTTGTTTAGCTAAAAAACCTGCAGTCATTTCAGTAACATTGTGGACATTGTAACTACAATTACAAAAGAGCACATCTGTGTATTTTACATGAAGCAATTTGAATATACTTCCAAAAAATGAAAAACTATTTAACAAAATATTCACCAATAAAAACTCAAATGCCATGAATACTCTTACTCATGTTTTAAAGAGATATGTGGAAAATATACTGCTTCACAAGGAAGAAACAGGTGCTGAGATTGCATATAACATTTTTTAAATCAGATTGTCTGCTACGTAAGGTGGGAGCTCCGCGGCCTCGCTGAGCCCCACAGGGTTTCCTGCCAGCGCTTCCAGCCCGAGGTGAGCGTGAGCAGATGCAGGCTCTCACCCCCGTACACATAATTCACTGTCCAAGGACCAAGTAATAGCTCAAAAGAAAATACTGTAAAATTATGAATGCCTACAGCTGGGGAAGTTGCATGTTTGGTGTATTGAAATTCATGAGAGCATTTATCTTTTAATTTCAATTTCATCACAATAATACACCCCTAAAGTTACCATCTCACTTGATTACTAGTAATAGTTTACAGAAAACACGTCTCTAGGACCACAGCCCACACCTGTACAACCATCATAAGCCTCCTTCAAGCAGCTGTTTTCTTGACTTCCTAAGAGCACTCTGAAATCATTGGTCTAAGCAATTATAAAAAACAATGTCTTTTTTTTTGCTGCGTTACAATCACAGTTCATAGCGATAATGCTTCTTATAGTCCCATCTCCGTTTTTTTCCCAGGGTTTGATAAATTGGCAGGGAACTTTTGCTATGGAAGCATGAAAAAACTATGCTCACAGCTTGGAAAAAAAATTTCTTTTAGCCTTTTTGGAGTGCAGTTTTCTGTGAACAGCTATTGTAAAAAAAAAAGGGGCATTGTGGGATTCTATAATTATTGTTTCTCAATTATGCCCAAACTAAATTTGCTCAGTTTACAAGTAAAAAGATTATTCTTTTCTAACAAATGGACTTTCTGCCAACTCACCCTGAGAACTAAAGTCAAACTGGGTTTCTCTGGCTCATCATCATTAACACTGTGTGTAACTCCCAGGTGTTTTATCTGAGTCTAACGCCTCCTTACTGGACATACCTTCCAACCTACATAAACTGGCTTGACTACTCCTCTTTCTGCTCACTGAAAAGAGCTCATCCACCTTCTTGCTCCTGTGTTCTTCATCATCTCAAGGAATTAAGTCATTTCCTACCTCTTCCACTTATCCAGACAGAGCAAGAAGCCCCCCTGCACCACCACTGTGAAGTCTCATGTGCCCCAAGGTGATGTCCCAGGTCCCATAATGATTTTTAACAGAAGCTCCATGGTTTGTCTCTTACAGCTAATAAACTTTCATTCACTCCAATCACCTTCAAGAAAGTTAGGAACTAGTAAAAGGGAGGTAAATCACACCAGCACAGATTCAAAATCAGCTGCAGTAGGATCATGCAGGTGACTCTGACCAAACAAGCCACCCAACTTCTACATTGCCTCTACCCCACTATAGGTAGAATAGACTTCTTCAATCTAGCACAGAAATTAGTGTCCCCATTTCACTCATCTGGGAATTCAATTAGTTGCCTTAACAGTTACTTTATATCAGATATTTTTTACCAGATTAAATAATATCCATTATTTTATTGCAACTTTTTCTTTACATGGACATTTTTACTGAATAGTAAAGCTTGTTTGAATTTCTGGGGTTTTATTAGATTGGATTTAAATCTTAGCTTATCTGAGATGAGAACTCTTCCCTATTTCCATGCTGCTGGGTGGAAAAAGTGATGAGAAATAAAAATAGAATAAACTAATAATGGAGACAGACATACTATAATGCTGATTCTGTAGAGTGTTTTGGATGACTATTTCATAATCCTAACAAGCATATTATTTTATACTTTCTTGTTATTTTCCCTATTTAAATACAATTCATTAGAACTACATGAAACTTACTTTTTTTCATAACACCTACTTTTTATGAGGTAGTTAAATACTTACATTGTGTGCTGATTATTTGTAGAAACTTCAACACAGTGGAGGTGAGTTTAGGATGTATCACAGGCTCAAGTTTACGACTGGAGCTTGTAATTTTGTCTTTCGAAGTTTAATTGTAGTTAAAAATTCAAACATTAGGTCTAGTGGCTGCTTAAATATTTAGCTTCTAAATTCCTAGAGATTAAAACAATGTTTAAAAAATCTTTCCTATAACTGATTTAAACATCTTAGTGCCTGAACCATTTACTCTGACAACATAATGAATGGGAATCAGACTCCTAAATTATGCTGTATGGAAAGTGTATTTTCTTAAGGAGCAAAAGCTTTTTACTTCTCTTTAGCTATTCATATTAGTTACATGATCACTGTACTGTATACTATTAGAAATTAAAACTACAATATTTACATTAACCTTTACTATTCAAAGTATTGAAATCTTCTTTGTTAACTTGACATCTTGTAAAATAACCATAATACCTATGTGCTCAGTGTGAGCTTTCAGTTTTTTTCCTTTAATATGGAACAACTAGGTACAAGTTATTAGCAAAGCTCTACCATGTTCATTTTCCATTAGAGTTGAAAAATTATTCCTATTCCTACTTCTCAGTCTTTGGACTGATTCTTATTACATTGCTTACGCATTTTTCTTTGGATTCTCACAACACGTATCAAAACCTTGAAATATTAGGATGCAGTTTAAGTTATTACCAATGCACTAGAAAAACAAAAGAAATGAATAAAATCAGATACAGTTAATGAAATTCAGAAACTTTGCTTTCCATAGAATATTATTAGCCTGCTGTGCCTGGCAATGCAGACATCACTTTATACTCTGAGAAGGAATGACTGTCATG
This sequence comes from Balaeniceps rex, assembly GCA_013401315.1. Lineage (NCBI taxonomy): Eukaryota > Metazoa > Chordata > Aves > Pelecaniformes > Balaenicipitidae > Balaeniceps > Balaeniceps rex. The sequence continues at coordinate 13,451 of VYZW01061135.1, forward strand.
TCTGGCAGCTAAACAAGTATGGAGTAAGCATATTACCATTTATTTCCCAATCAGATTCTGGGGAACATCACTTAAGACACTTCACTATATAAATCGTCCTGCTGTCAAGCCATGCTCCAAGGCCTTCTGGAGTTTGTGTAACCCCAGGAGGACACAAAAAGAATATCAGGTTTTGTTGCTATTACTCCATTTTCTTAATATTACTATAAAGTCTCATGCCAAGAGTTAAGAAGCTGGACCAAAACCCCTGAACTTTGAATGTAAGACAGACTTTTCTGGCAAATCTTTTGTTCTCAAGCTACATATTCTGTACATAGACTACTTTGGAAACGGTCTGTTCATGAGTATACTGCTGTACTCTACGGAGCCCTTTAAAGATGGCAGAAGGTTCCACGAGATAGAGAAGTTACAGTCTCACAATACAGTGCTTGATAATGGTCCTGAACAATATGCACTTCAAGGAAGCAGCCTTTTCTCTCGTGGCGCACATGTGTTTCTAATCTAGTGCAGTAGAAACATGACAATGCAACTAAAATAACTTGAAGAATTTAACAAAATTTTGCCTTTATACATAAACTCCTTCATTTCGAAAGTAGAGATGAATTTGGGTCCACAATACACTGGTGGCTGATACTGATGTGTCTGATACTGCTGGAGACAAATCAAGGGAACTGGAGGCATACAGGGCTGCATTCATGAGCTCTATAAGAATGCCAGCCTTCTCCTTCCAAAAATATAAGTATCTTAAAACAATGGCACTTGTACTTGCACACTGCTGGACACATTACTCGTGCAAATTCACTTATTATTCAGGACTTACGAGACATTCTAAACTCCAAAGCGATCTTACACAGTGCACTCAACTGAATGTTAATTTAAGTTTCTGGAAACAAACAACAACAGTTTTACATAAAAAGTTAGTATTTTTAAGCATTTAAATATTTCTCCTTTTACTAGGCAGTTGTGCTATGGCTAAAAAACTAATGAAGTTTTATCCTCAAGAGACCACTAAAGTTCTTTTATTACAAAAGCTGTGCCAGCACCACCACTAAAAGATCCTACTATTAGAGATCTGTAAGTCAACCAAAAAAACCCAACAACCCCAAAGTAAAATTTGGCATTGAAACTTCCAGAACCATTTTTGAATGCTTAAAAAAATAGCAGTGAGTTCTTATAATGAAACAGAATAAAAAAAGTTCATCAATTTTACATAGCTTCTGCATTTATTAATACAGAAACTGATAAAACTATTTTATTTTTTTTTTTTAAAGAAGATAGAACAGGCAGTGCATTCCCCGTTGGGACAGATCATATGCCTCGTTCATCCACTCAAAAAAATTTTCACATGCCCTAATGCGCACCTACAGACAATGAAAGCTTGAAAAAATCTTGTCATGCAGCCAGCAGAAAGAACTTTCCGCACCGTGTTCCTAAACCAGACAACTAATTAGGAGTGATTGCTGGTGAAGAGTCTGCAAAAGTCAAGATTAATACTAAGTATTTCTACAATATCTCTCTAGGAATTGATTGCTCCAAACCACCCTAGTAATATCCCAAATACTGGGACCACTGCTTTGTAGTAGCTTTGGGCAAGATTTCATTGTTCTCTCATCACATGCAGTGATCTTTCTAAATCGGATGGTAACAGCCTTGGCAGGACAGACCAGGAGACTAAGAATCCTTGCATGACGTCTTCTTGTTCTGTCGTTTCCCATTACCTCTCACATACCTGTAATGTATTTGTTTTGTTGAAATAATGTTCTACCGACAGCTTTAGCACACCAAATTAGCAAATATTAACAGTCTACAGTATAATTAATGCACTGTTGTAGTCTATCAATATTCTACCTAGACTATAATCAGAGTTGACTAGAGATAAGCCTAGTCAAATTTCAGTAGAGAACTGAAAAAAATCCTTTCATTTCAAGAAAAGCAATGCAGAAGTACGCTGTTCTTAAAATAAGACATCTAACACTGACAGAGGAAACAAAATTCTGAAAATAGCATAGTTCACCTGATGTCATTTTTTGACTAACAGAGAAATAGACGTTAAAATGTCAGAACAGACTTTATTACTCTAGCAAGCACAGTAATAAACTTGTTGGAGATCAACATTTCTGAACAAGGCATATAAAAACTTAAAATAGTGAGTTGTATTGTACACTGGAAAAGGATGACCTACCTGGTAAAGAAAAACACAGCTATTACAACCCTTTGCTCTGATCAGGCAACTTCTGGGGTTCATTCCAATGGAGCTGTGGCCAGTAGCTATGCCTCTGGCACGTCATATATAACAGGTGAGGTTGAAACCATTTACCAGTCATTTATCTTTGATGATGTTGAAGTTATTGCACTAATAACTTATCTTCACTGTGGTTTAAGCTAACAGGTTTTACTTTACGACTGCAGTTGACTAGAGCCAGGCACCTGGTCTACTAACATAGCTCACTGACAAGCAGTAATATAGAAATTCAGAGTAACACCATGGTTTCGTAAAAGCTTCTCTAACTAGTTGACCATCACACATACAAAATTTTAGTATTTGCTGACATGTAACAGACATCAACTGTTCTTTAGACTTAACAATTTAATATGATCCGAACATATCATGGTTATGAAGAGACTCATGTTTTCATGGCACATCACTTCCCCCCACCCCAATCTAATAATGGACATAGCTCTAATAATGGACATAGCAAATGTTTGAAATTGCTTATTTCAAACATTGCATCCATTGGGAAAAATGAAACTGCAGATACTGATTTGTTTGGAATAGGCATCACTGGAGAGGCAGGCAGCTCTAACAGCTCTGTGTGACGACAGTATGGGGGAGAGACGCTGAAGAAAATAACCACATTCGGAAATGACAGAGAAAGCAGAAAGATGCAAAAGAGTTTAAGGGTTGGGTTTAGGGGTTTTTTTTGAGTTGCAATTTTTAAAAAAGGCTGAAGCAGTAAAAGAACACAGGAAAAAATTAAATATTTTTGTATTTTATGCTCCAATTGACCAATAACTAATGTTATAAATATGAGCATTATTCATAATTGTTATAGTGAATCCCAGTAAGATACATGTTTCTTTCTCCTCCACTAATCCCTCTTCCATAGTGCTTAGAATGTAACATATTTATTGCAAGAAGTTGAGATAAAGTGTAACCAGTATGTAGGCACAAGCTTTATCTTCTTTTCTCTAAGTTTAACAATACTTAGGTCATGGAAGCGCTAATTCAAAAGGTTTTTTTAATGTATCTCTCTATATATGTATACACATATATGTATATACAGACACACACTTACATTGTGTGTATATGTATATATAGAAAATACATATAATGTTTCTTAGAAAGCTCCCAAACACCTATCAATTCAGTTTCCCAGATCTGGAATTTGATCAGACTAGTAACAACCTGTCAGCTTTAAATATTGGACTATTTGTTTCCCTGTGTCCAGTGCCTAAGATCTTGTTAATTACCTAAACTCTCTTTCTGTAGGTCTTGTTAATTACCCGTCTCCTGTCTCAGAGGACCTTGTTAATAACTTGTACAATCTCTCTAAAAAGGTCCTAATAACACATTAAAATTAAAGATGCTTTTCTTTTAGCACTTGTCAACTGGTGTAAATTGAGAAATTTTCACATCAGTTTATTAGCCTGCTGTAGTGTATTTTCCTAAACACAAACAATTTCAGAGAAATGATGCACAAGGTTTGGTCATGGCGCAAAACAACCTTTGTTTTCCAGGAGTACCCTCAGTTTCTTTAACTGTGTTCAGTACAAAATCCACGTGGCTCCTGACTGCAAATTAACCTCGAGAGCCATGACAATAGCAGTAATTGTAAGAATGAATGCAATTTACGATAATATTAGGTAAAAGTTTCAAAGCAGTGGATTAAGAAGTACGAAGACAAAACTATTATCGGTAAATAAAATGCTGGCTAAAAATACTAGACATACTGTGTGCTTAAAAATTCTTCATTGGCTGTATGATATGAATCCTCTGGAAGGAACAGATTTTGTACTATTTGCAAAAACAGCATTTCTTGTTTTACTATGAGACTGCAGGATTTTTAAATTGTCAAGAAATCAGCTCATAAATATCTATATTACACCTACACCAGACAATAAAACCCCCCAATCTTAACACTTATGTAATACTGTAATACTGTATCTATAAAACCCTTAAAAAATACTAATTTATCCACTCAGCATTTGTAAGAGGTAACAAAATATCATCCCCATTTTACAGATCAGGAGCAGGGAGACTAAGTGCTTTAGCCAAAGCCACAGAACAAGCCTTTGTGGCTAATGCTTCCTGTGGCT
>VYZW01061144.1:1880-29728 GCA_013401315.1 Balaeniceps rex
ATATGTATTCTTTCACTCCTGTTTAGGCATGCTGATGAAGACAAGATTCTGGGTTCTGACCCAGTGCAGCTGTTTACCTTGAAAGATAATCTGTTTGAGGAATTAGTAAACAAAAATCATTCTGGATCCAGCAAAAGACTTGCTTTGATCCCTTTTCTGAGCAGTTAGGTTAATTGTCAATATTTACAACAAAGGTCTGCTCCAAAACTTGAATCAAATACCAATAGAAAACAAAATTAGGTAAATACTTCTTAATGCTTTGAAAGCAAGACACCTTGATAGAAAGTCTTTTATGCTTCCATGGTACTTTAATTTCATTGTGAAGAGTATCAGGGTTTCCATGATTGGGACCTATTTATATGTGATGTTTTAATACTAAACTTAATTTGGTGGTATCATACTCACTTCAGTATGCGCATGGTTTTTTTTAACTGACGTTACTGAGCACACATCTAACGCAGTATGCTTTGTAGCGCTGTAGCAGTAAACTTGGAAAACCCATGTCTTTCTCATCTAATGAAATATAAGCATGGTAGTGATCTATCAGTTTTTTTCAAAGGAATCCAAGGTTTTAGTTGCTTAAATGTTTTTTGAAAGATTCATGAGAGCTCCTCAAATAACAAAATTTGACAAATAGATAGCATATTTGTGAGTTTCAAAATACCTGTACAACTCTTGAGTCTTAGCTCTTTTTCACAAAATCTGGGCCTAGCACAGAACAGAGAAACTTAGGAGAATATGTTTTGTGGTCTGAATTCTGGCTTTTCTCGCACCATTTAATGTCTTGAATACAGGAAGTAAAATTCAAGTGAGAAGCAAAGCTATGTGTATAACATAATCTGATGTTTATGAGTTTGTGGTGATTGGAATGAGAGGAACAGGAATTTATTGCTCCGTACTAACTTGTGCATTTTGTTTTTCTCTTGTACTTGTGTAGCATTCGGCTGGGAATCTTCCTAAGGCGGTATCCCATAGCAAGAGTCTTTGTAATCATTTACATGGTGAGTAAGCTTTCTTTAAAGTAAGAAGTTTAATGCAAGATTTATATAGCCAGTTTATATAATACTTCTTAAATTGCAAATGTTTGATATTCAAAAGGCTATATAATTAGCTTTAACAACTCAGTGTGTTTTTTTGTAAAGCAGACTAAATAGTACTTACATAACTGACAAGCAACATGACTCCAAAACGCTGTTTTCAGTTTTTCCCAGGAATTCTTAGTATAGCAGTCTTAAAAACGTTTATGTAACTACCATTTAAAAGACTGTAAAAGTAGAGTTTTAGTACTAAAATACAGAATAGTGACCTGTTGCCAAGGTTAACCCACCACACCTGCGTGCACTGCATTTAGGAAAATGACATCTGTTATAGCTTTTTTTAATATTTGGCACTTCGCTTTTTGTTCAATGACTAATGATCACACTTCTCTAGTAGCTGAAAAAGCAGAAAGGAAAGTTTTTTTTCTTGCTAGGCTTAAACAAATACTAGAAAGTTGCTCATCCATACCAGGTGAGATTTGTGTCAGACTTGTGGTTGATAAAAAGTAAATTCCTCCGTTTTCCACTGGAGGGCAGACGTCTGTCAGTTTAAGTGACCTGTGGTAAGGTGGGTGTGCAGGCCACCCTGCTTCAAAATATTCTGCTAGTTGAGCCTCTGAGTCCTTTGAAATGAAAAAAACCCGTTGCTTGAGAAGGGATAATGATTCTTCTGAACAGAGTTTCCGAGAACAGCTGTCACTATTTCAGGATATAAAGCAGACAGACACACATGAATAAAGGAAATGACAGTTTCCCGCTGCAGTTGCTTCTTGCAGCCTATTAGGTACTGGAAGGAACAAGGCTGTTTAATTCTTAACCACTCTCTTTCTTCCTGTTCATGACTTAGACTTATCAGTATGATAAGTATAAATAAAATGCTTTGTACCAAAACACTGAAGATTTCTACCAACTAAGCTGGTATCTGAAGTGAAACTCAATGATCGTTGCATAGGAGCTGTATATCGGGCAGTCAGTGGCAGTTACCCTTTTTCAGCTTGAACCTTGACTATGACTATTGTAACTTGAATTTTTTTTTTTAAGGAAATGTGGCTTATGTATTCTATCAGTTATCTCCCTTGTTCCACCCCCAGCAACTTCTATTCTAATTGGATAGTTTCAGGCAAATTTGAATGAGAATTAACAAGTTCATAAAAATACTTCAAATCAGTGTCTGTGGTAAGGAAAGCAGAACTCAGCTGTTTTACACAGTCTGGTATCAATCAGTTGGCACAGGAGTAGTGGCTTACCAGTTGCTCAAGGCAGATCACGTCATGTCCTGGCTGGGGGCTGGATATCAGGGAGAACAGCTGGAGTTACTGGGGCATGGAGGGAAAGAGAAGCCAGAGGACATAAAGCTGTAAAGAAACCAGGCTGCTTTAGTTTTGCTGTTTGTGTAAAATCTTTAGTTTTCTGCAAATGGCTGCTTCAGAATCTGACTCAGCATTTCATTGAGCAAATAAGATTATTTTTTTAAGGAGTATCTGAATAATATGAAAAATATTTAATGAAAATATTTCTACAAAACTAGGTTTTATTAGCTCTCATTGAGAGCTCTCATATTTACTGCTGCTGTGAACGATGATTGTCAGTGCTGATAAGTTAATTCTGTCTTTTCTTTCCCAGGCATTGCTTCATCTCTGGGTCATGATTGTTCTACTTACCTACACCCCAGAAATGCATCATGACAGTCCTAGTGGCAGATAGACTGAGACAGGACCATATGCTGTGCTAATGTCATTCGGACTGGCAGTGTCTTTTGAATAATCAGTCCTGAAGTATCAGCAAACTTTTCCTCATGGTTTTTAGGAAGGATGAAAACCATCATGCCTGATTTATCACTAGTTTTCAAATACATGTATAATACTATGTAGCTTTTTCAATTTACCTAAAGGAGCATCACTTTCCTGGAGAAATAAAGCTATTAAGTTAAGCTATGGTTAGCCTTTACATCTTACGTAGACCTTCTGGTGGTTAGTGTAAAAGATAAGGGTTGCACCTACAGAGAAATGCAAGGATTTCTGAAATTACAGCTATATATGATACAAACTATTTTAGATCATACTGGATGGGGGCTATGGTCAGGTAATAAACTGTACTTAGCAATTTAAATAAACTTTATTCTTTCTGGTTTCTTTCAGTCTACTTTTGCACTTCTGTTTTTAACTTTGTAAATAATAGGCTTTTCCTTAACACGTTAAACTGAAAAAAGGACAATGGATTGGTGCAATATCTTCTTGTAAATAAGTTTAAAAATAAAATATTATGCATTCTTCTTAGCTTTGTACTTCTAGCGCAATTGATGTATCTTTCCTACCAGCTGAATAGTGGCACTGCCTATTTAAGGGCTGGTATTTTAGCTTTATTAGAGAAAAAGAGAGATGGTTTTGAGAAAGAAGGTTCAAACGCTTTAGAAATAATGGTGTTTCTTTTTGCACTTGAAATTTATATATTTTAACTGCATTTTCTTATACCTCTCTCATTACTATGTGTCTTAATCAGATCTTCTATTCATCAAAATATTTATTTTCTGAAGCTTTGGGTAGTTAAAACTATTTCTGTACAAAATCTATCAAAACATCAAAGATTTCTCATGTCAAAACACTTACCAAATATACTAATAAACAAACCTCATCAAATATTTATCATAAACCCCATAATACCAAAGTAAACCTACTGTAATAGTTCTATCGTTAAGACTGTGGCATTCTGCAATTATGAATTCTCAATACATAATAATACAAGGTCACTTTCTTTCCCTAAGAAATTTCTTGTGTCGTGCTCAAAGCTGAGTAATGAAAGGATGACTACAAGCAATTTGTCACTCCTGCTCTTAAGAATACAGTTCAGTTTTCACATGACTTGAACACACTAAGCATTAGTTCCGTGCACGAAGTCTGTCATGCTGACTCCTATGGAAATGTTACAGTAGACAAATGACTGTATTGCTGCTCTGATTCACATCTTGCAGATAAAACTGAAATGTTTTGATGAACTAAGTAATAAAAGAGAGCATTTACTGTAAGCTGTGTCCCTGCCCTCTGTCATGTTTGCTGCACTTTGCCTAATTCCTATTGCCTGTTTTCTTTTCAATTCTGATTTTAAAGCCACTTTTGAACCCTGGGGAGAGCTGATTGCTATAGAAGGAGATCAGGTAAGGTCCTTTGTACAATCTTTTTCTACACACATGGTGGTTTTTTTTTGTTTGTTTGTTTGTTTGGTTTTTTTCCTTCTTCATTTAAAATCTCCAAACCACTCAATCTTTGGATACTCCAGTATACTGTGACAATTTAGGGGGAAGATCCTTAGTGGTATAAACCCCTTACAGCTTTGCTGACATCACACTGACAGCACATCTATTCTTGCTTCCTTTCTCCCTATGTTTTTCTCTTTTTCCTTCCTTTTTGATACTTCTTTTTTTGTAGAAATCGCCACTTGGAATCCACCTTTTTTTTTTTTTTTAACTTACTAAAGCCACGACAGTGCTTCTAGAACACTTTATCATAGATTAGTAGTATTTTCTTCAGTTCTTCCAGATTTTATGCTAGAAATTTTACAGGGGTAAGCACTGAAAGATTCCTGCTGACTTTTGCCTTTGAACTAGGCTCTTGTATTCCAGTATTAGTTTGGGCTTAGCTAGTGTTGACCCCTGTGATGTCTTAGAGTTGAGAATAATGTCTTTAGTGCAGGGCACTGCAGTATCATCAGCCTTGTGTTCTTGACCTCTGTGTGTGTTGCTAAGATGTTTCTGTTTTTATTCCTTGTCCATGAAATGATGTATAACATACTTTCCTGGTTGCAACTTCAGTTCCCATCTTCACCATCTATTAATTTTTCTTTTTTTTAATACTTGTAGAAGAAGGGCACAGCTGTTTGAGTACCTGATTATATTCTGATTTTAAAAAGGTATGATGTTAACAACTGAACTGTGAATCAGTGTGTTTTCACCTAGTAAAAAACCTGGAAGCTTAGAGTCGCAATTCCTTGCCAGACAAAGGGCTGTTCAGTGTGGAGAGTAACATGGGATGAGGAAACAAACACTCCTGTGCCGCTAAAGGCTATACTGCAGTCTATGGAAACACCTTTAACGCTCTCTTTAAAGTGTGGAAGAGTACGAAAAGCCTTTATTATGGTGTTAAACTGTTTCAGAGCTGTACAAGAAATACAAGGAATAGTCCTTCAAGCTTTTGTTTAAACACACTGGAGTTTTGCCCCCATAATTCATTTTAATAAGCTGCACGTGATGCAGTGCAAGAACACACAAGACCGTGTGGTGGAGTCTCTGAATATAAATGTCAAATTTTGAGTTGAATGGTAAGATATGCTTCCTGCCTCAGGTTAGCAATGTTGGGCTCCGATGTTGTCTCTATAGATTTGCGAAGTGTGCCACGGCTATGGGTCAAAGGTGACATAAGGACACCATTTCAACAAGCAGCTCCTAATGGTGTCAGGAGGTTGCTTTGCTGAACAGATGGCTTCGGAGTGAACAAGAAGCTTCTGTTAGCCTATATCTTAAGTGGCAGGAGGATATTCCAAACGCCAAGTCTGTGGCGGTTAAACTACCCCGACTTCAGAGACCAGCACAGCAATTCAGGGTTTTAAAAAGATATTTTACAAATGCTGAGCCTGTCTTTCCATGCTCTGTAGCCTAGCACCAGAAATAAATGGCCATAATAACTCCCAGAGAATAGGAATATCTGTCTCCCAGCTGCAGTATCTCACTGTCTTGAGAGCACAGTAGGCTATTGTGTGGCTGAAGAAAAGTCTTTTTTCATTTCCTTCCTGCTGGGAGTGAAAGTGCTCCAGGTACCAAGCATGCACCTTGAAAGAATAAAAAAAGATGAAAAATGAGGAAGAGAGGGTTGATAGGGAGCATCAGATTATTTATTTATATTTCTTTTCCCCCTCCCCATTTATGCTCAGCTTACGTGCTATGGTCAGAAGGACAGAGTGCATTATGCTGCCTTTCTGGAGGGGGGTGAGAGGAGATGTCCCCTCTGGGATGGCCAGCAGCAGGCTCGGGGGGAGCAGCTGGCAGACCGCAGGCAAGGGTGGGAGCTGCTCAGACAGAGAAGGCTGCAGAGGGAGGTAGGATGGGTAGCAAGAGGAAGACTACTCTTTATCTGATATTTTGCAGCCTAGAAAAGGCCTCTTTCTTTCAGACACTGGTCATCTTAGTACATGTTCAATTAGATAGATGTACTCGGTGCCAGATTTGGGTTTCTGCGAAAGAGGACTTTGTGTGAATACTCACAAGCCCTCGCGTGACAACAAACTCTTCTTTGCCACCTTGGTTTGCTGATATCTGACCTCTCTGCTTTATTTACTGTGCTAGGTCAGCCAGATGTTTACCAAGACCCTGTATGAAGGAAGTGACTTTATTGCTTGATTGCAGATAACATTAACAAGGGGGAAATCAGACTTGCACAGCAATTAATTCACTAATTCTCATCAGTATAGCTGAGACAGATGTTGCTTTACAACAGAGAATGGATTTATTTGCTTCCCTTCTTCTCTGCTGACCAATTGCAGCCTGCTTGCAAGATTTGCTGTGAATATGTTGCTACGTGTTTAGCCATGAAATGGTAACGAAATTTTTATTCATTAGAACTTCAATTGTTTTCCTCTGTATGTTACCATCTTGCCCTATGGCTTGAGTTTAGAAAGCCTTGACTTGGAAACAGGCAGGCAGATGTCAGCAAACCAGAAATTATGAGAGGAATAGTAGCTCCCAAAATGATCTGCATTATTCTAACAGGCATCCCATGTGCATGCACTCCTGTAAGTAATTCTCTTAGATATATAGTTTCCTTTCAAATATGTGCTCATGTATTTAATCTGTATCTTATGGTACCTGATGTTGGGCTGCTGGCAGAACCAGACCCCACCACTGAATTCCACAAATAGTGGAGTGATCTTCTGAGCTCTCCCTACCTAATGTTGCTTCCTGCCCGTATCGCTTGAATTAAATGCTTGTACATCAAGGAGTCAGTGCAAGCTGTTCAGAGAAAGTATCCAATGCTACAGGCAGCTCAAGGAACTGGGGGAATCATGGACTGTTGGATAGATCCACGGCATAAATGAATCAAGGTGAGGGAAAAGCTTGGGCTGGGGGCAAAAAGACACGTTTCAAGATGGAGGAAAAAACCAAGAGCTGCTGATTTATGATTAATAAACTCTGCTAATGTTGTGGTTAAAAGTCTGATGGGTCAAATCTCATGTAAGAGACTTCTTGTGAGAAAACGAAAGATAATAGAAGAGAAGGAATGACCTTTTTGTGCCATGACTTGGACTTCTCCAATCAAGGAATCAGAAGCACAGACGGGTGTTTTGTGTAAAATTGACCCTTCCTGTGCTGGGATTTACCTCTTTTCAGACAGATGTTGCATGGGCAGCTTTTCATGTTTGCATGTTCAGTTCAAATCAGGCAAGCTGTACTTTTGTGAGTCCACATTTATTGAAGAGAAACTGGAGGAGGACATAAATAAGCAAGAGTCGGAGGTCTCTGTAGCAGCAAGTGGATGGGCTCCAGATGTTCTGAAAAATCAAGCAGGTGTGTTTGATAAAGGTCTTTGATAAGAAAATTATGTTCTCATTCGCTATAGCTACCAAAGCTGTAATTAATCAATCGCAGAAAAATAGCTGATACAATATAGGAAGGACCTGGGCTTGGAGGAATGGGATAGAGTGAATGTTGTTTTACTCACACAGAAAAGGCATCTGTTTTGGCATTCATAGTGAAGAGGAACATTATTAAACACAGCACTTTTTGCAGTCTTGTGCTAATATATTTGGTATGTTTTCTCAAAAGCTTATAAAGAAAATATCACCTTAACACTAGCGTCTCACAGCAACTTGGAATAGAGATAATTATTTATATGCAAATTCAAGCAATAATTAAGTCCTAAATTGCTCTATTTAAAAAATTAAGAAGCTTGTTGAAAGCATTTGCGTTGATATCCTTAGTGGCAAGAAAGCATAACGATTCACAATTAGTGTTTAATTTGTAATTAGAAAACATATTCTGCTGGATGAGAGATGGGAAATGTCAGTTTTCTGCCCAAACAGGTAGGTGCTCGAGGAGATCCCTGCCCATGAGAGTGCCATCTCCATTGCAGCATCCCTGGCAAGCTGGGAGGGAGCCTCGCAGTTTCAGTCCCAGTGCAACTGCTTGGGAGGTTGCACAGATGTGGCAGATGAAAACGAGCAGAAATTAGTATTTCCCCAGCTGTTCATGCTGATGTTCAAAGTCTCCTCGTACAATAAAGCCAGCTCAGCTTGAATTGCCTACCAGTTTCTGCCAACTGGATATACGGATTGAGACTTTCCCCAGTGGGATCTTGTAAATACATATTTACACACCTGAAGGAAGGAGTCTTGTTTTTGTTTTGGAAAGCTTTGATTCTCCTGGGCCCTGCTAACTTAGTGGGACATGACTTTGAACTTTATGGGACACTCAAGCTGTTCACATAAGAACTTCCCCAGCCTTTACTTCAGAAAACCAATGAAAGCTTTGCTTTCGCAGAGCTGCATCCATGCCCCCTTCTTCGGAGATGGTGCTCGGTCTGCAAGCATGCAGCCATGGCCCCATGGAGGCTGCTGCCAGGCCCGGGGCAGCCAGCCTGGCATGGCAAACTCAAGTGACTCTGTCTTGCAGTCACAGGAGTGGGAACTGCTGCCTCATCCCAGGCCCTATGAGAGGGACCAAGATGCACCTGGTTCATCATAGTCACGTGTGGCCATAAAACCTTACCTTGATGGGGAGGGTCTAATTGCACATGGCAGTTTTGGAGGACAGCAGTAGGGGGAAGTTGTCCAAACTTCAGTTTCCAAGTTGGAAACCAAAGCAGGGCTGCTTGTGGAGGAGATGGGGGTGATGCAACCTCTGCTGCTGGACCCAGGGGCTGAACACCCACCAGGGCCAGGCACAGCTGGGGCCTGTTTACAGGCCAAAAATCCTGAATCTGCCTGTGGAGATCAGGGAGGGAAATAAAGGTTGTCCGAGGACTGGGGCTCTGGCTTTGCGGCCAGAACAGACATTTCCATAGGCATAAAGCGGAGCTGGGCGATCACCTGTGTCATTTATACATGACTATTTATCATTAATCCAAGGTTATTGAAAGCACCGGTTTGAACTTCCTGCATCTGCTGCTTCCCAAGGGTTCACAGAGAGATCAATTATGCAACGAAAGGCTTTAATAAAAGCAAGCGGTGCAGCTGCCTCTTTGGTAGGGGCTGTGCGCTCGCAGCCTGGGCTGGGCTGTAAACACAGCCAGCCATGAGGCCTGTCGCTGCCGTGTCCGGACAAGGGTTACCCTGCGGCTTTGCCCAGATCCAGCTCTGTGGAGGCAGTGGGATGAGGTGGTGCACCCACTCAGAAACATTCACGTCATCAAATCTTATACCTATTACTGTATTTATTTACTTTTTTTTAGTATAAAACCTGGAACACCTTGTGTTTGAGGGTGGGGGGAGAAGAGGTTCAATCAAATACCTACTCAGCCTATTCCCAAAATGGCTTGGTGTGAGAAGTTGCAATACAGTTTTATGAATGATTTTCCTAGCATAAACATTATACCCAAAGCCAAGTCCTTGAACGATGAGTGGGGAGGCTGAAAGGAGCTCGGCTGTGGCACAGGGGAAGTTTCTGGGAAGGTCAGGACCAGCTCACAGCATCGTTGTTTCCCAGCAGTTATTAGTTTCCTTGCCTCGGTTTCCACTTGGACGAACCAGGCAGTTTCAGGCATCTGGTGCTCCTCTGGCCTCTGGAATTATAGATAAAATATGTGCCTTTAACTCTTACTGTTTTCCTCTCATTTTATTCACAAAAATTATCTTGATTTTATTTGCAAGGCCACACAATACTCCAGCCTCCTGCCTTATGACAGGAAGGCACAACGCTTCATTTTTCATTGAAAATGGGTTTAGGTCAGCAGCAGTATGGAGGTATCCATTTCCATGTACATTTTTCCCCTTGGACTCCTTCAAGCAGAGCAATGAGGTGTTTGCAGCATCCTTGTTGACCCAGGGAAGCTGGGTTTCTATCCTTCTTGGCACTGGGAAGAGGAAACCCATCAGCCATCACACCTGCCGAACCAACCCCAGGGACCTGGCACTGACCTCAAGAACCACTGACATCAAGTATGGAGCTGTTGGAACCCGACACCCTCTGAGCAACACCCTCCTCTACACGTTGCCTGGTGATCCTTCAGGAAGGCTGCACTTTGCACTTAAGGCATCTTCTGAGTGCCTAAGTAGGATTTTTTTTGAGATTTTGGCATTATCATGTTAAGTCCAAGTTGATCTATTCCCTGCCATAAGGGCTTATGTTTATGAAAAATTATTTCTCAATGCTTGACCATGAAAAAGTTACAGCAAGTGTTGCCTTGATTTTAGAAACTAATGTCATGGTATTAAAAAAGAAATCTGGTGTCACGTAATTTCACCTGAACTGAGGTTAGGGTTGGGTATGTCAGTTTCTCCCCACTGAGCTGGTGTAGTATTAGTTCAGTGATTTCTTACGGCCTAGACACTGCAGTTTGTCACAGAATAAAGACAGATCTTGTTTGGTTTAAACTGTGACACACTTCTGACAAAATAAGACCCAAGTTAGTGTTTAGGATGAGGTGTCCTGAGGGGCAGCCGAGGCAGCAGCGGGCAGGATGCCGAAGGTGGGGTACAGGCTGCATCCTCCAGCTGTGACCTCTGCTGCAGCTAAAGTTTTGCAGGTTACAGTGAAACCAGTGATAAAACATCCCCAGTGGTGGACTTTCTTAAATACTGGTATGCTGAGTCCTAGGGAAACATACTTGGGGGGTAAAATGGACCCACTGTTTCCTGCAGCAGCTCTCACCTGGAGCTGAAGGAGGAGCGGGGGGAAGCCTTGCCACAGTGGGCTGCTGTTACAGAGGGGAGGAGGAACCCGTCCTTCATGGGGCTGCAGGTCTCATCTTTTCTACTTAGTTAGGATCAGCCAGGTCTGGCTTCTAACGGTAGCATGCCTGCCTAAACTGCTGGTCAGTAAATGATATTTTTCTGTCTCTAGAATGAGGTAAATGTGTATTTTATCTAGCTAATTAATCTGAGGGATAGAGCTAACATGATTATTGTGTTCTCCTTTCCCTTGCTCCTGTCAATATGGCCATGTGGCTTTTGTATCTCGGAGCCTTTATTAAACTGGTTTATTTGTAAGCAATCAAACAAGGAGTATTATGAGGACGTGGATGATTTTGTTCAGCATGTCACCTTTATCCAGCACTAACAAGCTAGGAAATGGCACTGCCTTTTATTGTCTTCCTATCTCTGTAAACTTGCTTTTATTAAAAAATAATAAATCTCTTAAATAAGCAGAGGAACAGGCTTGGAAAATTCTGTGGACTCCAAGGTGCTTCTCTCTTTTTCCTCTGCAGGAACAAACACCACCCGTTCCCCCTTTCCCACGCACTGAACCTTTTTATTAATACATCAGGAAACATGACTCAATCTGCAGCTTTGTCAAGACACAGACAGGAAATTTAGGTGCTTGCACTACCAACTGCTACTGTTTGTTAAATTTTTTCCCCTTGGATCTTGATAGTTTAGTGCCTTAGCACAGGCTGTTTCTTTGAATATAGTGACTAATAAGATAGTCAAAGTTGCCTTGGCATTAAAGCTTCTTCGGGAGGGCTATGAGTTATCAAGGAAGAAAATGCTGTATGTTATTGGAGGCTAAGGGAAAAGAGGTAGGAGAGTGTCTCACCTGTAGCTCTGGCGAAAGTCATCCATGGGTACCCACTTGTTCTGTACCCTGTATCTCCAGTGATCATGCAACAAAATCCTCCCATGTCCTCCTCAGTCAGAGCAGAAGCCAAGGTGTAACTCGAAATGGGCCACTGTTTGGTCCCATCCACAGACCCAGGCTGGGGTCAGGCCCTGGGGGTAGGTAGGGGCAGCTTGCCTGGATGTTACCTGCACCCTGCTTTTTTCACTTGCAAACTGCCTGACCTCAGGTACAACTGCAGTACCGTGGGCCCTGGCCACTCACGTAAGCCACAGCCTCATGCATTTTTGTTTTTTTTTTTTTTCCTAGTGGTTGTCTCCTTGAAATTTTATGGGTTTCAGTGTGTGTTTTCCAAAGGCTGAAGCCCAGACACAGACCCCAGATGCCTTGCGGTCATGGGCCATCTGCACCACCACGGCAAAGCGTTGCAAAACAGCAATGGTCTACCAGGCAGGAGCCTGGAAAAAGCGATTTCTTCCAAGTTTCAAAGGTTTTAGGGCTTGCTCAGCACATTTTTTTATTTTCCACACAGGTTTAAATAACAACTGAAATTACTATTTAGTGTGATCTTTCTGAAATGGCCATTCTGGCTGCCCAAAGGTTTTAAATGTTTGCAGTGAGGTAAATTAATTTTATATTTTAATATCAGAATGTGAAAAAGCATATAATGGTATTAGTCAGACTGGATGCTTGCCCAGGGTGAGCAAAGTGACCTGGCCCAGCATGGGCTGGAGAGCTGAACAGTCATCTCTGGTTCTCATGCAGGCTGCAGCTTGTAAAGATTTTTTTAAAAAAAAAAAATCCCCTATAAAAACCAACGGCAATAGTCAGTTACATAACTGAAGGAGTTGCTTAGGGCACAGGAGAGGATGGTAACGTGTGCTGAAGGTCCTTAGGATCCTGTATGTTTCAGTCTGAATCAGTGGTCAAGAAGGAAGTTTAGAAGATTCAGTGGTGTGTACCTGTCTGGTCTACTCTACACAAGACAGTGTGGTGTGCCTGGTTACAACAGTAGTACGACATGCACCTCTGCTTGAAGAAGAAAGTCAGCAGTGTTGAGGAAGCAACTAGGCCTAAGCAATAGGTTTTGAAGAGGGAGAATGATCTGGAGGCCAAAGTTGAGCCACGTGCTCTGGACCTGGGAAGACTGAGTTCATCCCTGGCCGATAGCATCACCTGTCTCTCATCTTTGCCTCAGCACACTGTAGACATTTAAGGACACAGACTGCCTCTAAAATCTGTTCAACAGACTTTATTTCAACTTTATTCCCTTGTGATGCTGAAAGAAACCAGTGAATGTCTCCTACCTGTCATAATTTTAATCATGTTCCTAATCTGGAAAATTAACTGTCGTCTGTATTGCAGAACCTGTGATTTAACAGTACAAATGAGGCAGAGAATGGACATGACTTTGTGTGCTTTTAATAGGCAACTTGATGCAGAATTTGCCAGTAAAAGATATTTTTCCCTGAATACTTGATTAGCATGAGATTATTATACACTTCCAAAGAGACCAGACTTTCTCTTGTGCTCTCTTTGAGGGGTGAGACGTGGCAGCTGGTATTCTGGAGCACTGCTTTCCTGAGAAGCTGACTTCTAATATCCTTCTGAAGGACTGTCAAGCACATATTATTGCTGATTGCCACTATCTATTCTGGTTTCAAATTAATTCTAAAGTGCTCCATGTAATGCTGGCAGGTGGTTTGTCCTGAATAGGCATGGCTTGCCCAAGCTAGTTTGGGGGACCTACATAATTTTTTTAAAAGCTACTGCTCCGAGACACGTTTAATAGTCCCATCTAATTCTGAATCTTGAACCCTTTAGCCCCAACTGCTTAGCCTGAGTCCTGCCTCTCCAAACCAGCATCCTGGTCCCAGGTCCCTGCCTCCCCTTCATGTTCTCATCCAGAAATACGAGCAGGCTCAAAGCAAACATGGGGATATTCCTCTTTGCACAATGCAGAGGTAAATTGTGGAACTCCTTTCCTCAGGTTGTTAGGGATGCTGAAAGCTTACATGGCTTCAAGATGTTATTAGACTCATTCTTGGAAGAAAAACCCATCAAGGGCTCTTAAACCAAAAAATGCCATCGCTGGTGCAGGAAGCCTCTGCGCTGCTGACCACTGGAGACACCATTGCTATGTGGTTATCCTGGTCTTAGATATTTCCCCAAGCACTTGGCTTGGGCTGCTGGCTGGGGCTTTGGTTTTGCTCAGGGAGAGCACAGACGCAACTTGCGCTGCCCTAGGCTGTGCAGCCCAGCACCTTGCAGCTGGTGCACGCAGAGGGCATCCTCCTGCCTGGCCTTGGTGTCTCCTGCCTGGCCAGTATTGGGGACAGAATAATGAGCTACACAAACCTCTGAGTTGACTTAATTTGGCTCTTCATACAACAAGGATGCTAGCATGGGCCTTGGCACTGTGCGAAGTCCTGCCAAACAGGCAGTTGCCTGGTCACAGGGCAGAGCAGGGCGTGCAGAACTCCAAGGTCTCAAGCAGCCACCTGCCCCACGTGTGTTTGTGGTAGCTCTGCTGATGGGATATCCACTGCTACCACAGAGACACCGGTGGTGGCAAAAGCAGCCTTGTGCCACCTGCTCATACTTTCATCCAAATAAATGAAATGGAAAGGAGTTATTCAGTCAATACCAAGCACTCGCCCTCTTTGACAGCCAATCTTATGGCAATCAATTGCAGCAACAGGTAAAGAGAGGGGCACGTCTACAAGAGGAGGTTGCACAGGCTTCCCCTTGATGCAGAGCTCCAGCAGTGGCTCTGACTGAACAGCGGTCACATACATGTTGCCACATGCCCTAATCCTCTAGCCACGATCTGCTGTAAAATGTGCCACCCACGTGCTCATGCTCGTACCGGCTGGGTGACTCATGGCCTCCTCCCTGCTGGCTCACCAGGCAGCCCTGCAAACACGGGAAAGCAAGGAACCAAGCTCCCACCCCTGCTCAGTGGCAGGGGGGTGCACCTGCCTTCTGCGGGTCTCTGAGCACCCGCAGCTCTCCTTAGCCGCCGTTTTTGGCATCTCAGTGTGTACTGCAGTCTGGGTTCAGACCCTTGTAGTGAAGAAAAAAATAAAGAGGGTAGCACTTGGGTTACTTGGGGAAGCAAATATTGTGAGGGGAAGGGGTGTTTCCAGTTGCACACCGTTGTGGAGCGGCGTGAAGGTGCAGATCAGCAGGGAACTGCAAGTCTAAATGTGAGTGTTACACGGCTCAAGCCGTGCGTGTGGTGAAAGCATCTTACACCTTACAAATCTGCAAGAGCAAGAGGAGAACTGTGACTCGGAGAGGCAGTGCAGCCTTTCCTGGCTGTGTGATGATCACACTGTGCTTTCACGAGTTGGTGGGTGAAGAAGCTGGCGGCAGCAAATCGCTGTTGGACGCAGTTCATGGTGCTGAAACCACTGGCAGGTGGTATCTGGAGGTGCCCACGCAAGCTCCTGCAGCAGGCAGTGAAGCAGCCCTGCCCCAGGACGGAGCTGCAGCAGGGTGTCCAGCACCCAGGTCTTGCAGGAAGAAGTCAACATTCCTCAGGACCTTCTGGTTTTGCAGGGATGTGAGGGAGCACCATAGGGCTGATGTGGGAACATGAAAATTCACAGGGACACTCTCTTTCATGAATCTGCTGTTGCCTGGATTGAAAGTCTGCGTAATATGGATGCCTGCAGGTCTGGGAGCATTTTGGAGCCAATTGTGGGGGCAGCTTCCCTCTGTGAGCTACTCCTCTCTCTTTTACGTCTGGCTTGAAGTTGGGAAAAGCCCAAGTCCCTGAGTTTAAGCCCAACCCAGAGTGATTTCTGCCTTCACTGCTGCGATGTCTAACCTAGTGGCTTGACAAAAAGGTGGAGCAGTTGGTGGTGAGCTGTGGTTGTAATGGCTTAAGTCACACTGTCACCTGTCCACATGGCAGGTCATAGCTGTGGCCTGGGACAAGCAGTTTACCACTTCATCAGCTCTGGAAAGGGCTTGGCCTCCAAGGCCAAAGCATCAGACAGCTCTGATTGGACTGGAAGTTCCTCCACCCCAAAGCCAACAGACAGAAAGACCAAAGAAACAACCCCCAAACTCAGAGCAGGGGTCTCTCCCGCCACTGTGCGTTCCTGTGTTTTATCATCATCTCTTCACAAGTCAGATCGAGAGGACAGTCTGCCCAGCCGCAGGTGGAACAAGTAGTGTAGATGTGCAAAGCTGAAGAGTCCTGGGCTGCCTGCCACTCACTGCTCTCTGCCAGGCTCCTGCCTCCCACTCTGCCTACAAGGCAGATGCAGCCGTGGAGCCATGTGGCAGGCTCCCACATGGCTGCATCATTCATCATCCAGCAGCAGCAAGCTGCCCACTTTTGGCACGTATGGTTGAACAAGCTGCCTTGTGGCCTCCTAGCATGAAAGGGTGCAGCACATCACCGCTAGCAGAAGTGATAAGTGCTCTGCTCCCTTCCCTGTTTGCCATGCCCTGGTGTCAGGTATTACCACACTGTTCCGTCCCCACCACATGTATCCTGTTAAGTGCTTGCTTCTGGCAGACCTTAGGAAGCTGTTGCACAGCAGGGGAATGGAGGAGGTAGGAGGGTGTGGGTGAAGGGTACAGCCATCAGGCTGTGCTCTCAGGGGACCATAAAACTAATGCATTGCTTTATATGGCTGGGGATCCACTTTTGACCTTAAGAAGTAAGAATTGGAATGCTAAAGCAAAGAAGAAAACTCACCGCCATAAACATGAGCTCATTAGTAACTTACTGATAGCAGCTCGGCCACATTTGGGTCAGAGGGCAGTGACCCTAGCATGGCTTTGAAGGGATCTGAGTGATTGGCAGCTCATCCAAAACACTCAAATTCCCCACATTAACCAGCACTCTAGGTCTGCCATGTGTTGAGTCCCATGCTCACCCAGCAAAGTCACCTCACTGAATTAATACAGCTGCAGAGATGAATAAAAATGTGGACCTTGACATGCCTGTGTTGCACAAGTCAGGCCTTGGAAATCACACTCTGGCTAATGTGCCAGCAGCCCCTAGAAGGTCAGAGATCTGGATGTGAGCAGTTGTGACTGTGACTTAGCACTTCCCTCGATATTTTAAACTATTTTAAACAACTATTCACTTCTTAGCTGCTGGAACTCTCATAGGAAAAACACCCAAATGAAATTCCACTTCTGCAGCAATGTCTGCAAGATAAGAGCTGAGAGGCTTATTGCCCATATTGTTGGGGAAAGCAGGTAAAGACAATTTGCGAATCTGTGGTGTTCAACTAAAGGGCACAGCTTGAGTATCAGCATTACTGTGCAGTGGAGGTTCCTCCTCATCTCCTCTGCGCTGGTGGCTGGCTGGCTCTGCTTAGCATCAGGCATAGCAAGTCTTGGCCACAGAGTCCAGAAATGGAGGCACCCAGAATCAAGGCTGATTTTTAAAAAACATGTGTTTTAAGCTGTATTAACCTCTCTGCACCAGGATCCCCAGCTGTCAAAAAGGAGTGTGGTACCTGCATGCTAATAATGTGGTGAATTCCTGCTGCTATTACATTTGAATAATGTAATATTCGGAAAGTTCAGAAAAATGGCTTTTTTAATTTCAGACTGTTTCTGTTAGGGGAGGAGCTGAGGATGGAATTGTGTATTTCTCTGCCGTATCCCACTGCTTTGCCAGTATATGCAGCACCCTGCTCCCCACAACGCCAGTGAGTCCAAACCACAGGACAGAGGTTTCTCACTGACTGTTCACAGTCCCTTTCTAAAAAACCCTCTGCCCAGGGGCTCTCTTTCCTGCCTGATCCTGTAAAGGTCTCCTGCCTGATCTTGCTTTAATCTTCTCCCACAAGGACCAGGGCTCCTTTCTGGCTCGGGCACTGGGGTTTCCCTCCTGTGTGCTCCCAGATGGGGAGGTGGAATGGGTTAATGCATGTCCCTGGGGCTGAGAGCTGAGAAATGCTCTCAGTTACAGCATTTTAGGTGTTGTCACTGGCTGCTGCACTATTGAAACTACCCAGCAGCATGCAGTATGCACATCCTGTCTTTCTGAACCCTTTAACAAACTCAGAGGCGGTTGCATTGCTCATATCTGGATGGGGATGTAAAAGGGGGATGAGAGCTTTAAGGGTCTTTTGAATCCCACAGACCTGCTAAAACTCTTCAGATAATCTTAGAATATTATCAACAATATATTCATACAATCAGCTAATATCTCTACCTGTATGGACTGATTTCCCCCCATTCTTGTATGTATGATTTCATCTCCAAATATAACATTTACCTGCCGTGGTGGGAAGGCGCTTACTCTGATGTTTTGACTGAGTCTAAAGTCAAGCGTGTTCACCTTTACCCGTTGTTTCCAATAATTCAGTGTTCCAATATTCAGACCTTTTCCATAGGAGGCTCTTCACTTCTCCAGAGTTTGTTCCTGCAGCCTCACTTGTATTGTCAGGATGCACAGACATGGAAAATACACAGACTCTGAGGTGGGAGGGAGCCATATTTTCCTCCCCAGTCCTTTGAGCAGGCTATTGCTTGCCCTTTGCTTAGGGTTGGTTTTAATTGCCAGCTGATACTGTTTGCTACCCAGGCTCTTCTGTTAGCTCTTGTAACTGGGACTCTCTAGATTTTTCCCGCTGTGTCATTAGTCATTTTATTTAGGAACCCTGAATGTCACCAAAAAACCCCAGACCTCCTGCATTTACAGGAACTATGTTGCATTTCCAAGGAAGTGCTAAGCCCAATTTGAAAGTTTTGAACCTCTTTTTTGAGAATCTCTTGAATCTCCCCTTTCTCACTTGAATTCCCACCTTCCTTGGACAGGGTTTGAACCCATCTGGCTGGATCCTCTGGCTGCAGCGCACACATATACCGAATTCTGCTGGGAGCAATGTTAAAATGCACTTACTTCAATGGGTACGATCTCAAGGTATTGACTGGAGGCATGAGTCGATGTCACTGTTAATTCACATACCTCATTACCCTACTCAATCAGAGTGCTCTAACTCCACTGGGAAATGTTGCTCTAATTAAGATCCTGGAGTTTTTTGAGAAAAAGGAGTAGAAACAAAAGAAATTGACGGGGAGCTGCTCTCAGCTTCTGTAAGAAGCAGTAGTTACTTTTGACTTTCCTGCCAAGCCAGAAGAGCGGTGTTTGACACATGTCATTGATTGCTTGGAAGTAAATTACAGAGCCAGACCCAGAGTGGTCGTGTGAGTAAGTGCTGACTTCAGGGGGACAGTACAGTGTGCAACAGCTGAGGTCTTGAAGTGTTCTCTCAAAGAGGGGGTGCTGTGCCAGCAGGATGCTCTGGGCCATGCTGGGTGCTGTGCCCATGCAGCCTCCCAGCATGTGTTGTGGTGCTGCTTTCCCTGACAATCTCCTATCACAAAAGTGATGTGGTAACTTGACAACCCATGCCCCATTGCTTTGACCTGGATATAGGTTAAATAAGTAAACATAAAAATACTCAACCAGTTAATCGGAAGAGGGGAAGATACATCCCTTCTCTTCCCTCCTAAGCTCTTTCCTCTAACCTTCATTCATTTACTTTTTATTATATTAAAGATCAGTTAGATAAACCTGACTTGGATTTCTCAATAAACTCTGTTCGCATGGTACAGAGAGCAGCTGGAAATGGAGACCAGGAGGGAAAAAGCTGTTTTCACTTCCCTATGAACGAGACGGTCAGCATTAAAGAGCAGAAAGGAAGACCTGGCCTGACAGAGCTGGTGTAAGGGTCACAGCTTGGCAGGGACGTCACCCAGCCTGTAGCACTGGCCTGTAACTGATAATCTCCTGATACTATTACAGGCAGTGCCATCATGACTGTCAACTTTAATTAAGCACAGTCCTATTTGCTCTGTCCTTCAAAACATCACTCCAGGGCCACTGCTAATTAGCCAAGTTTCATCAGGAAGGTTTTTTTGCCTTGTAGAACTCGGATTTTGATCAGTTATGGTGAGGTTAGACAAGTATTTTTGTGCCTTTACAGTGCATCAGAGGACTGCGGTGGAAGTGGGTCATCCCCCTTCTGCCTTCCCCCAAACTCTCAGCCACTGCCGGTGCTGCTCCTGGGGCTCCCAGCCCTCATGGGGGGCTCAGAGGCAGAGCTCCCTCCCCTCCTCCAGGCAGAGGGGAGCCATGCGAAGGGGTGCTGGGCATCCTCCAGCAGCTGAGCTGTGGGGACATGACCACCACAAAGTCTGTTCACATAAAAACTTCAACAAAGTCTTCAGCATTTGGCGTCTTTCAGCCTCTGCCTTCAGTTTATTGTGCAAACATGAATTAAGCATTAGGACACCTCTGATCTGCAAGGACACCGAGCACTGATACAGCCCTGTGTTTTATTCATTATAAAGAATTGAATCCTATAACATTAAAAATTCAAATATTAAACTCTATTATATGGACATGTGGGGGATATATGTCTGTGTATTGACATATCCATTTATTCATAGGCTCTGTAGGGTCCTAGATATAGGTACAAATAAAGCAAAATTAAGTTACTCACCCAGCCTCATACAGTAAATTGGTAGCTGAGTTAGGAGAAGCACTTAGGAGATATTATTCTCTGCTGGTTACCTGGGGAAGCTTAGAGACACCATCCAAGGGTCAGTTTATGTTTGCAAATTATAACTGCTTTCCTGAGGTGGGGTTTTTCTAACACTTTGAGAAGTCCCTCGTCAGTTGCTGAGAAAAAGCTGTTATGGCCTCTTTTTTATTCTTCCATGCAGTTCTTTTTTGAACTCCTCAAATGACTTGTCCTGCTCTTCTTTGCACGTGAGCTTATCTGACCTTTCCTAAGCTGAGCTTGGTCCTGCTTGAATGGGTG
Source organism: Balaeniceps rex (assembly GCA_013401315.1). Lineage (NCBI taxonomy): Eukaryota > Metazoa > Chordata > Aves > Pelecaniformes > Balaenicipitidae > Balaeniceps > Balaeniceps rex. The sequence goes on from VYZW01061144.1 coordinate 22,484, forward strand.
CCTGGCCCCTGCTAGTGTAAAGAGCACAGCTGGAAAGACAGACGGGGGCTGGCAGGAGAGCTGGGTGCAGGGTCTGGCCCCTCGACCACCTTCACCCCTCACCTCTCGCTGCAAGGAGCAGGACCCAAGTCATGCTCTTACAGACCCGCTCCCCCAGCATGAGGTGCAGCTGAGGACGCCTTGCCTCTCGGGCCCTGCGGGAGCCTGGATGTGCTGGGCTGCCCAGATAAACCCTGGCTGTGTTTTGTGCACATCTAACCCATACTCTTGGGATGGTTGAACAAGGTGTTGTCTGCTCTTCCAAAGCATCACAGAGTCAGGCAGAAAACACTACTTACTTAGAAACTCAGCTTCCCACATCCCGAAGATTGGCCCGTGCTCTTCCCCATCCAGAGTGTGACTTTTTATTTGTGCCAGAAAAACTCCTCCATCTCTGGCTCCATCTAAAGTTACACTAGGAAATTTGCCCTCAGCATTGGCCTGAAAGAGCTGTTTTCTAGAGCAACATGCTCTGATTGGAAGATTGCTGGCCATTAGTGGCTCTATTAGCCCTTAGCTAACTCTTCCTAAAGAGCAACCCTGGCAGTGATCTTATCTCACCTGGACACTCAAGTGTGTATTCGTGGAAAATACCCAGAGGGTAGATGAAGGTCATCGCTGTCCACAGCACTTAATTAAGGAAAAATGGCTGTAGGGCCGGTAAGCAGTAAGGCCATTACAGGGCTAATGGCTTCAACAAAGTTTCACACATCTGTGAAGGGGAATGGCAGGGAGAACATGGACTTTGTAGGAAAACATGAGCTGGACTAGCAGTGTAGTCTTCTCTTAGTTGAGATCAGACCCAGTCAGCCTTTGACGGACCAAGTACTGCATATATCTAAAGGTTATTTAAATGGTGCATTCACAACAGCCCCTTGTCCCTTGTGGTGTTCCTGGCATTCTGCCTGTTGAAGCTGAACAACTTTTTTCAGGGAAAACACCTTGCTGAAAAATGTGTATTCAAATACACTGAAGCTAGTAAGAAAAGGGAAGGTGCGTAAAGGACCCTCCAGTGCAATGATGAATTTGGAAATTTAATAGGCTGTCCTTGGGGCAGCACAGATAGGATGATATGGGGTTTGTCCTCCAAAGCCATCTCTAAGAAAGGATGGTGTAGTTGCAGCCCCATAGTCTGAGGATCCCCTTGTTTAGCCCACTTTTTTTTAATGCCACTCACATTTAGGCAATAGAGTAGCTAAAAATTGGTGGATCTGAATGTAGAAATAGGGTCATTGGAGGCCCAGTTTGGATGGAGTCCTCTTTCTGTTTCCCCAGCCATGGGACGAGGACTGAGGTATAAGCTCTTTGTTTCATGGGGAGCTTGTGCAAACTGCCCAGTTGTGTGAAAGTGCAAAGGCCTAAGTACCATTGCATTACACCCCTGATGTGTGAGAACTTGCTCCATTTCAGAAAGTACCCAGGAGACTAATAGGCATTTCAAACTTTAAAGAAATTGGAAAGGACAATTTCAGAATAATAAATTTAAAATATAACTTGAATCTCTCATGGATGCCTCGTGTAGCAAGAGCTCATTCTGTGTTGCTCAAAAAATGTAGTTTCCTGCAGTGCAGGGATCAGCACAGTGTGATAATCTTGAAGATTTAGGAGTGACTTCTTGTTGTGGTTTAACCCCAGCCGGCAACTAAGCACCACACAGCCTGCATTTCAGTTCTGCATTTGTAGTCGTGACATTGTGGCCTGGGTGAAGTATCCGGGCAACAAGCCAGTCTTCATGATTAGCAGCATAATACCTGGCTAAACAAATATTTCACACACACAGATCTAATGAGGCTGGTGCTAGGGAAAATGAGCATTAAAAAGTTAATTAGGATATGCTTTTTGAAATGCATTATTCCTTATTGTTGCTGGTGTATCACCTGCAATGCCCAGCATGGCTCAGGGAAGGCTGTAGCCAGATATAGTTACAGAACATCTGCTGAAGAACAAAGTGTGAGTGTCCTCCGCAGAGCAGTCGCACCACGCTGAAGGGAGATTTGATGCAATAACAATAGCCCGGGCTCTACCTCACATGCAGCACATCTTGCGTAAGAGTGTGGAGGTCAATGCAGTGTACCACAGGAGCTGAGGGCAGCTCTGATCATTTAAACTTCTCAGGGCCAAATAAATTTAATTTCGGGCAGCCCTATTTTAACCCTTCCTCTGAAAGGCACATGGAGGAACACAGTTTGTCTCCCAGAGCATAGTTTTGGTGTTGGCACACCTCCAACCATGCCATCTACACCCGCATGTGAGCCAGGAGGCACAAGTGTTCCCAGGCACTGGCTTGTTTAAAACATCAGCAGACCTTCCTCTCTGCTTGCTTGTCACCTGGGAAGGAGCTTCACAGCCATACACTGCAAAACCACTGCTGTAATAGGTTTTGGTTGTGGTAGATAATGTTTGATCAAACATGGGCTGGGATATGTGCATCAAACTAGTTACTTGTCAAGGTGATTTTTGCCCTAATTTCTCAAACTCGTTTTGTGTGTTTGCTTGACCACACGTGTATGGTAACTATTGAATTTGAAAGGCTTGTTGGGCAAACATGCCCTGTTAGACCCATACAAACTGCAAAACACAGCTTAAATCAAGTGACTTTGCGTTTGAAAACCAATAAAGTTGCTATGTATTCTTTGCACTCCCCCAGCTAATTTCACAGATACTCACAAAGCAAAAGACTGAATTAAACAGTCCTTTTCATTAGTTGGTATTTACTGCTATATGCAATGAAAAAATAATGAAAGTGGATGTACACTGAAAAGACCCTGCTCCAAATATCTTATTAGAAACAAAACAAAAGCGAAGCTACTAGGCTGAATTTATTACTGATGTAGTTGTGTTTAATTCCGTGAGGTTATAACAACTTTGCACCTGAGCCACTGAGCCTCAAAGCTCTTAGTGCTTAAACTTTGCAGCAAAGGGAGTGATTTGGATGCAAATTTCAGAAGCTGTTTCTACAGTTGTTTGGATGATTTTGTATGAACAAAGGCTTTTGGTACAGTTTTCACATGTAGGCTTCACAAAGGTTGCTAACACACCTGCCCAGCTCTCAGCTTTCCCCCCAAGAGGTGCATCCAGCTTCCTGATCAGAGGCGCAGGGTCTGCATAAAAGAGACATCTTGCAATAAATATTCTGTGCAGGTTTCCTAATGAGGAACGTTGCTAGTTTCAGCTGGAGTGTTTTAAACCAGGGAGACTTTTCTCAGATCTTTAGCTATGAATGCTGAGGAGGGTTAGAAATCCCAGTCAAATCTGAATTTTGTGACTCTCTACCAAATGGCTTCAAAATCCTGGTGTGAAGCTTGGCATCAGAGTGTGCCCTGAGCTGAGACTTGCCTCTCCATGCCTGCTTCTTGCCCAGGGAAACTGCTGGCATGCCTCTGCCCAGAAACCGCAGGGGCTCTCACAGGGACCCTCGTGATGTGGATGTGCTCAGGAGCCAGGCTGTGTGTCCCAGGGCAGAGCAGGTTTGCTGTACTCACCTGCTTAAATTGGTCTTGTTACCTCCACAGAAGCAGTGTGCTTTGCTTTCACAGTAAGCAAGCTGAAAGGTAAAGCAGCATTACAGGCCATACAGGAAGGTGAGAGCCTCCATCACGGTCAGAAACAAGGTTACCAGACGGTGGTGTGAACCAGCAGACTGCAGCACCAGACTGGGCTCAAGTCTTGGGTTCCTGGTAATATGATCAGATATAAAATCAAGTTTCCTTTTTGCCTGTCACCCAGCGACCTCGAGGCATCTCAGCTGTAGGACTTGGAGGAATGACTCACCTCATCAGTGCTTCTTCCCAGAGTGATTTTCCCTGGACATCTGTGCACCTGTACTTATACCTGCCACAGCATGGCAAAGAGCAGCAGACCCCTCTATCTCCTCTTCTTGTTTGTAAATCCAGCTCCTGCTGCCTTCCCAATACAAATGTCATACATGGAGTCTTTCTGCCTCTGCAGGAGCTTCTCTGAGTTGCCCCATTCCTCCATGAGCAAATTTCTTCAAGCTCACATGACCTGCTTGCTAAACCCAACATTTTCATAACTAGCAATGTTTTCTAAGTCCTAAGACTTATTCATTGCACTTATATCCACTCCACCTCCCAGGTTCTAGGTTGCTGTTGATGCTCTAGAGGGCCCATACATGACAAACAAGTACTATAGATGACACGCTTGGCATGAAGGCAGCTCAAGCCACCTCTTCTTGTCTCCTTCCTCTCCACCCTGCACACACACTTCCACACCATCAGTTTTCAGGGTTCCTTGAGTCGCTTTTGGACTCAAATTGTCTCATAGTTTTGATCTTCCATAATTCACCCATATATACACATATTTGTATATCTGCTTTGCCCCCCTTTAGTATTACTATACAGTACAACAAAACAAATAAAAGTGCGAAATCAACTGTGTTAAATAACTTCTGCAGTGGTATTCCTGCAAAGAAATGTAACTCATTGCCAAGTCATCTGGTGTCATACCATGCATAGGACACAGCTTATTTTTAGGCGTTAGACCTGAATGAGGCCTGGAGGTGGCTTGTGTTTGACTCTAAAGTGCTTGAGGAGCTCTTGCTCCTGATTTAGACCACTGAGACGGGAACCTTTCTCTGAAGTGGCAAAATCCAAAACCAGTGCTCTCAGGAGCCTGGTTCAGAAGATCATGTCCATCTTCTGTGTCATAGCTTGAAGCAGCCACAGTCATATTCACAAGCTGAGGAGGCTCAGGCTCACTTCTCCCATCCAAGTGCCCTAAAGAGCAGGCTAAGAGTACATTGTCCCTTGCACTCATTCACTCAGGTTCCAATCGCATCAGTGACTGCTCAGGGAAAGTTGAGGCTGGAGTGCCCCTGGCCTCCTGTGGCCAAGAGACCCTCAAGGGGGTGGGAGTCATGGCTTTGAAGTCTATCAAACTAAGAGAAGCATTAAAACACTGCTTTCCATTTTTTGGAGGGGGAAGTGCTCTAAATACTGGTAGGAAAGAGGCACTGCACTACAACTACCTTGCTGGCTTCTGTTTTTAACATGAAATTGTGATTCTTGCTCGGTCCTTTCTACAAGTAGGTACCTTCCTTGAGGAGATGATGCAGGGTCTGAGGCCCAGGCAGGTAGAGGGTCCTCCTTGCCCTGAGTCAGGCACCCAAGCTGACTCAGGGATGAGTCTCTCAACAAAGCTTTACATCCCCATCTTAGACACCTAACCCCCACCCCATACATTCTTACATCAGGAGCCTACCTTTGTCTTCTGGGTTTCATTCTGGGGCCAGTGTATAACACAAAACACTAAGCTATACACCTCACCTAAATCATGTCTACATATAGCTCTGAGCCTACAGACAGGGAGATGAGGTGCATTAGCAGGGGTAGACCCTCAGACAGTTTTGGCTTTTCCTGAATTGTTTGTGTTAATAAAATAGTGGGATTTCTATCGCATGGCATTAACATTGCACCTTTCCTAAGTCCTGAGAGAAGATCTGAGGAAGCCATAGAGAAAGGGTTAATGGCACCACAGTCTACAAAGAAAAAGAAGAAGAAGGTTGTGTTCTGGAGAGGTAATATCCAGCAGAGGCTGAAACATCCACTGTCATTTTCTGCTTCAAACTTCCTAGAAAGGTTGATTATAACCAGATGTTGAACACAATTGAAACATATAACAAGAGGATTGGAGCCACCGAGCAGAGCGGAATAAGGAAAGAAGAGCTTAAAGAATATTTAGATTAGCGCAATGTGTTCCAGCCTGCAGAAACAGACGAAATCATCTGCAAGGTTTAAGGACCCATCCAAAGCCATTTCTGAGCTATTAGCGATTTCTTTTGAGTAGCTGGGGAATAAGAGGGACAGGAGAGGAATAACAGGGGAGCACTTAGTACCTGCCTTGCAGGGAAAGCCAAGGAATTTAAATCCACCTGCCTAACTTTAATTCTTGGAAAGGTTGCTGGAACAAATTATTAAACCCTTAATTTATGATCAGCCACAGGTTAGTCAGCTGAAATGAAACACACTGCAGGGATTTGTCAAGAGTAAACTGTGCCAATCTGTTTCATTTTTTCCTCTTTGGTCTAGTGGTTAAGGGAAACAGACTTAATCCTAAGAAGAGTTTGGACACTTTACTATAGAACATGCTCAGGTGTGCATCAGGGAAACATGGTCTAGACTTCACTGTAAGAACAGGGCCCAGCTACCTGACAAACTGCAAGAGTAAAAGGTGGGTCAAAGCATTGTAAGACCCAGGGGATGTATGCTCAGACCAGTCTGACCAGTGTGTGAAAGAACCTTTTGGATGATGGGGAAGGGAGTGCAGTTATAGGATGTCTGAATAAAGCCAAGCTGTTAGAGCTTGCAAGAGATTTGGAAGGCAGGCTCATAATTCAAAATTATCTTGATGACTAAGAAAAGTGCTCTGAAATCCTCAAGACAAAATCGAGCAAGGAGAAGAACAAAGTACTGCAAGTAGAAAAGAGAAATCAATGCACAACTACATAGAGATCCACACAGAAGGTTCAAGTGAAATAGTAGCAACAAACTAGATATGAGGGGATATTGTGCAGATATTGCAAAAAAAAAAATTGATTTAAACTACCTATGAAAATACTTAGGCTGGAAATTAGAATAGTATCTGTATCAGAGGATGAAATTCTGAAACAGCTTTCTAACAGATGTGAATATGTCAGGAAACCCTTACTGGATTCAAGATGGAAATGAGCAATTTCTGGCAGGGACTGTCATGGTTTAACCCCAGCCGGCAACTAAGCACCACACAGCCACTCACTCACTCTCCCCCCGTGGGATGGGGGAGAGAATCAGAAGAGTAAAAGTGAGAAAACTCATGGGTTGAGATAAAGACAGTTTAATAGGTAAAGCAAAAGCCATGCACACAAGCAGAGCAGAACAAGGAAATCATTCACTATTTCCCATCAGCAGGCAGGTGTTCAGCTATCTCGAGGACAGCTGGGCTTCATCACACGTAATGGTTACTTGGGAAGACAAACATCATCACTCCAAATGTCCCCCAACTTCCTTCTTCTTCCCCCAGCTTTATATGCTGAGCATAACATNGATCATGCTCAGGTCCCACACTATTCAATACATCCTCATTAACCACCACCCCACTTCCCACCCTTTGGTACAATACACAGATATCATCCCCTTAGTCTATGGACCACCCCTGTGAAATGTCTGCAAAATCTCCATAAATGTCCACAAAATGTCCACTGAGTTCATT
>VYZW01061154.1:12206-48752 GCA_013401315.1 Balaeniceps rex
AGAGATTGCATGATTGATCTCCTCTCCATTAGACATGGCACATCTTAAAAATGTGAGGATCTTCATTCACCAATCCACCAGTATAAATGCATATGCTTACTGTTCCTGTAAATGCTTTCCCACAACTCCCTTATGATTCAGTTCCCACTCCTTAATTCATAGCAGGAGCGTTGTGTCCTTCAGAACAGGAAATTATTGTGTCTGGGGTTTCCATTCTTTGCAAAGGCTTTGGCTTAAACATCCCTACTGAGAGCTGGATGTGACTTGAGTAACATCTGTATGGATGCGTGCTAATAAAAGTGAGGAATTGACTCTTTCCTCCCTTCTTGTTCAGCATTGCAATGAGTTAAGGACTCCAAAATGACCCAACTGAGGAGCACTGGGAATACATCTACAAGTAAATGAATGGCTGGCTACTTCGGGTTGCTACATCCTGTTTTTCTGGATGCTCCTGTTCCATGGTTAATGCAATTAGAGAGTCTACTGGGAGAGCGCATGCGTGCAGTGTTTGTTCGTTACCGTGTGAGGCTGTGGCTAATAACGTCTAACTCTCTGTTTGTAGGTTAGGCCAAAGACCCTGATTCCAGATAGCCTCCCTATCTCCCCGTGCAGAGACCAACCTTCCAAGCAGCCTCCTACCTTCCAGAAGGCAACCGTAGTCAGCATCAAAAACCCCAGCCCTGCCCTCCCGACTGCCAATAACACCGTCAGCCATGTACAGACGCCTAACAGCCAGTCACAAAGTGTCACCGAGTCTACAGCTATTTCATCACCTCTGAGCAGTGCAGGTGTGGCGTACGCCATCATTTCCACCTCCCCCAACAATGCAACTCCTATCAGCACCAGCGCGACTGTCTCTGTGGTCAACGATAGCATTAAAGTGCAACCACTCCTCATTAGTGCCGACAGCAAGGTAGGTTCTGCTTTTCACGGCATTTCTTTTTGGTTATCAAACACAGGAATTACATTGCAGATGTAAGCAGAATATTCCCCTGGGAGTGCACAGCCCTGTGCAGAGTGGTGTCAGTGGTTCCTTTTGAAGAAAATAATCAGAAAGCAATGGGAAAATTCTTAAGGGGACACATGGACTCTCGTAGACATTTAACTGTGTACAAGCATATTTTTTAGTGGAAATAAAATGCATCACTATGTAGCCTGACATTAATGGGACCATATGATCTTCCATTTCCTTAAACCAATCCTCACTAATAGTATCCCTGAATTCTGTACAGGCTCAGATTTCCTATGGACTCCCTCTTCAATTATACGGTGATACCAGTTATATTGACTGACCCCGAGGGAGTATATAAAATAATCAGGCATTCCCTTCTACACTTTCAGGGGAAGACCAAATGAAATGAGAGCTCAGGGTTTCAAAACTGATCAGCAGATGAATCAGTAGGAAAAAAAACAAGTTATGAATTACTTGTTTCCTCTTTCTACTGCTTTTCAGCTTTGAAATGCAAGAACTTCACCACTCCTATACCAGAAACAGATTCAATAAAGGCTGCCAATGTACCCAGCAGACATTCGCTGTAATTTGCTACTGGGATGCTGCTACTTTGGGTCTTGTTGGCAGCACAGGTTCTCATACAGTGTTAAAAAAGAATACAGGATGTAGGATGGCTTTTGAGGTACATAAAAGCAGGCATATCTTCCCCACTTCTCTAATATAATTTATTTTTCTCTTACTTAAACTGGCTGCTGGTTAAGAAAACTGTCCCTTTTTATCCTCTTGAATCTTCTAGAGTGACTGAGTTGAGATAAAGTATCTAACAATTAAATAACATTGATTGAAAGTCAGCAATGAAATAGATGGAAAAGGCCCAGCAATTCAAATCCAATAACCTTCATCAAGGTGAGCTTGGGAAGGTCTTCCATAGTCCTTCATGTAGCTTTGATTATGGGTATAAAGTCACATATGTAGTTCTGTGGTCAGGAATTGTCCTTCATTCCTTTAATTTAATAGCTTTTGAGATAACGTTATCTGCCCCATGTGAATCTTCATGTGGTAATTCAAATACGAGCAGCTGGATGTACTAACATACATGGACGTATGAGAGATCTGTGTAGTAATTCCTATGGGTTCTAAACCAGAATTAATTCTAATTTAAAACACATATAGTTTATTTTGTTCATGCAAAACTGGACATCCACTGCTCATAACACATAAATGCTGAGGACTGAATTCTGATCTCAGTTACATGAGTAGTACCGAGGAGTATCTTCCTTCCCATCCATGTGCACTTACTCTGAAATAACACTGGTATGACTGAGATCAGATTGTGGTTTTGAATGTGTAGTAATCCCATCTCTTCTACCTGTATACAAAATAAAATCAAAGGAGAGACCTTAAAATCACTGACAACACGAGTGCTAAAGCTAGGCTGCTGAGTCAGCTTCAGAAGTCCTCTAAATAGAAGGTGTCCCAATTTTCAGAGGCACTGATCAAGCGGCTCCCTTAGGCTGCAGTAGGTTTATAATGCACCAGTAAAAAAGAATTTTTAGAAACTTAAGTATGGATTTAGAAGTCTAACCGAGGTATCCAGTTTTTTATATTTTTGGCTTGTGACTTGCATTTGTTGTCTGTAGGGGTATCAAGTAACCCTTCAAAGAAGAATCAAAGGTTTCAGGCAGAAAAATCCAGTTTCATATAGTGAATTCTCTTCTTTCATTTGTACATTGTCTTTTAGGTTATCATTATTCAGCCTCAAGTCCAAACCCAGACAGAAAGTAAAGTGGAGACAAAGAAACCTCCTGAAGAGTCAGCTCAGGGACCCCCTGCTACCAAAAAGAAAAAGGAGGAAAATCCAGAGGTGATCTTTTTTTCTTTTTTTTTTTTTTTAGTAAGTGAGCTGCAGTATGATTAAGTTATGGGGGCCAATTCTAAACATTTTTCTGTGTGCATACCCAATTACTGCATTTGTGCTCATGGTTCTGCCAGCTGTTCATCTCTCTACCCAATCACTGCAATCGGGGTGATTTGCCCGCCAGTGAGGTGCTCTGACAAATTTGGTTTGCATCATTCAAACCTTCCAGTGTCACAAAACATAAGAATTGTAGGTCTGATAATAATCGAGGCACCTTGCATGGGTATAGCTGTACTTCTTGTGAAAGGTGTATACAAGCTGAAGATATTTTCTTTTATGTCATCAAATATATAACATCGGGTTTACAGGCTGCGTATGAGGTTGAATTAACATTTCTTTTGTAAGCTGAGCTTTTACATCTTCTTTGTAATGAATCTTGCAATATTTAGATTGTATTTAACAATACGGTTTCTTGCATTTGCTGCGTACATGTCTTCCCACATGTAGACAGATTCTTTCTTGTCTGAAATACATTAAAATCCTTCAAATTGAGTAAGAGAGTAGAAAGCAGGTTATAAGATTAAATCTCTTTCATGAACTATATTTGCAATGTAAACTAAAAATACAAATCAGAAGTCCTTGTAGAAATGGGGTCTCTCTTTAACAGGCATTTTGGTTTTTGACTAAATGTATTCACATTAGATTGTGTGTACTTTTAAGGCAATTTGAAAAGTTATACAAACTGAATCTACTTCTATTGTGGAAATGCTCAGCTCATGTGTAATCTTAGCCTTACTAGTCTAATAAATGTGTAGCACAAAAGCATCCTCGGAGCTGTAGGTTTAAGAGGATTATTACAATATAAATTTATAATATTACTCCAGGCATGTGGGTGGTCATTTGTTTTACCATTTTAAGAGGTTCGTATAGTTAAAACAGTGTTAAGGATAAATAGTGGCTTTTAGCCTAGAATATCACAGCTTTATGCAGAAGCTCTGCAGGACTACACTTAGGAAACCTCCCAAGTTGAAAATCTGACCCTCATATGAATCTTCATTGCCACTGAATGGTGGGACTGTAGGGTCTTGTTTTGTTTAGAAAGGTATTTCCAAAAGATTATTTATTGTGTAGCACCTTACAGGCAGAAAGGCTAGTAGATCCTGCTTAAAAACAGAATGCTAGAAAAAACATCCATTTTTCTTTGCCTGTGACTTATCCCCACAGAAAGAATATTGAGCAAAAATCTTCCAGAGAGATACAGGAATAGACCATGGGACTGGGCACACTTTTTTGGTATAGCATTCATAAATTTAATGAGCTTTTCGTTAAATTGCTAACTAGAATACCCTGACTACCTTTTTTGTAACCAAAAATATTGTTCCTGCCGTGTATACTGGAGGTCTCAGCAAGCACAATTTTCCAGGTGGGATGCTGAAGCTATGCCCTTAAGTATGATGGTTCTTTTCTCTTCACAGATTTGTTTCACAGCCGTAAATATGTAGGTCTAGAGTTAATTTCTTTTGTTCTTTGAAAGTAAACTTTAGTTGATTATCATGTATTTATGCAATTAGTGTAATTAGAACTAACAGCATAATTAGTGTAAATACATGTAATGACATAAATAGAACATGTAATTACAAAATGAAATGGTTTTGTAAAAATCTTTGTTTTGCTTCATGAAAAGACATACTGCGCATTTCTAAAAGCACTCGCGGCTTTTAAACAGATGATTAAATTTAAGGCAAAGAGCAACGAAGATACCATGATATTTTTAAAAAGAAAATAGGCACTCTAGGCACTTCTCTCCACACCTTTATTTATCTTCAGAACACAAAACTGAGGCAGGAACTCCAATATGGCTCTACATAAATGTTAGTCGTGACAGACTGGGATTTAACAAATTAAATTGAAAATTTAAAACAAATAAACCAGAAAACACCAGACTTACCAGTAGCCAGGAATCCCATATGCAGTTACTGGGAGTACCTGAACGAACAGAAAAGACTGAGGATAATTACTGTCTTCTGTTCCTGGCTCGGTCATTCTGCTGGGAAGCCATGAAGCCGATCCTGGACACAGCCCCCTGCAATACGTATGCCTTTTCCATAAGCCGAAGATTTCTCCTTTCCCAAGTATGTCATCGTTAGACTAAAGCAAACCTCCTTGCGTCCGCTGTCTTGCAGCCAGGATGCCTGGACGCCTGGCTGGGGGGTGGCTTTCCCAGAAGCGGGATGGAGGGTCTTGGCCACCCAGGGTGTCCCAGGTCCAGTGGTCAGAGCCCTCTCCTGAGACATGAGCTGTGAGGGTTTGGTGTCCCCAGGGCTGAGGAGGGTCTGGAGGAGTGGGCCACCCACTCCCTGCCGTCAGCAGGGCTGTGCTGGGAATGGAGGCCAATAACTGCCCAGGTAGTGATGGGCCTTCTCCCACCAGAATGACTTCTGCAAAGAAATGAAGGAGTTATGCAAGGGAGCTGCTCTTCTGGGGAGCAAGTGCCCGGGGATTTGGGGTTTTTTGTTTGTTTGTTTTTGTTTTTTTCTTAAAAGGACCGGAATTCAGCACAGAAAGAAACAGAATTCTGCCCAAAACTTTTTGCTTTTTTAAAATTCTGTATTAGTAAAATTTTGTATTTCTGGCAATGTTTTCCAGGACATTCTAGCAGTTTTTTATTTAAAAGAAAAATTACTGCCATAAATGCTGGTTATTTAGCTAACAGTGTTTTTAATCCCACCTAAGAAAGACAAGAGAGAGTCGTTGCAATTGTGAACCAAATGCTAGTGTTAGGTCTGGACTGAAAATCTGGAGAAACTGAAGCCCCATTTTGTGGCTTCCTGCACAGAGGAGAAACAATATACTCTGTGGTATTTGAAAGAAAAGCATTGCAGTGGCAGTAGTATTTTGAGTTGAATCCAACGAGCTACATGAGTGTGAAACAGCAAAACCCATAAAAACAAATATGCTGTTAATATAATATGCTTGTTAAAAAGAATATAGCTTCTACTGGGATTTTTTAAAAAGAAACCATCTTTCAAATATCTATAAAACCTAACCCTTCCTGTGTTTAATAGTGAGATAATTATCAAGTCCGTTTATGAAGGCTCTTCATATGTTAAGCAAGTATGCTGTCATTACATTTAATTAGATATGTATTCAAATAATTTTAGTATGAAGAGAGGAATGCTTGTTTAGCAAGCATTCCAGTACTCAAATAATTTTAGTTTAGATGTCAGAAAATGTATGCTTCCCCTACAGTTTAATCTTCAGGTAATATAGGCATTCTGCACTCCATTGGGAAAATACAATTGCACGTTAACCGTTCCAGCTTTCCGATTCTATACCTAAATGTTGTTTTTACTTCTGCTCAGAGTGCTGAGAGTTACTGCCACAAAGTTACTTTGTGGTGGGGGTGAGGTGAAGCTTGTAATTCTACTCAATTGACTGATTCTCTTCTCAGATCTGCACAGTGGATCTCGGATCAAATATTCATCTTTCCCTTCAGGTGTGGGGCCCCCACTGTGTCTAGCTGGTGTTTTAGACGTGTAAGGAGTGAATGTTATTCAAATCAAGGTCTAACATGCAAATGAACACATGTGCTTGTCATTACCACAGTTACGGAAGGCAGAAATATAGCATGAATATATCTAAATTGCCAGTGATGAGATTCGACATCACCGTTTTTTAATGTACAGGGAGAATTACATACTAGGAGATTGTGGAAAGAAAATATTCCTGTCTTATGATCTTGTTAGTTCACCTGTTTGACAGAGATATTTTCACATATGTAAGAGGGATATAGGTGTCCAATCCTGACCCTCACGTTTTAACAAACCCACCCCATAGCTAGATCTTTCCATCTACAAAATGAAGATGTGCTTGCTTTCACTATTTCACTGTGTGAAACTCAGAATTGCAAAGGAAATGGTAGTTCTGGTAACTTACTAGTTGATTTTATCCTGAACTGAAATGAAATTTTTTTTCACAAAACTTCACAATGAAAAGGCTTTTCACAGAACAAGAAGGTCAAACTAATTTTGACTTGGAAGTGTTGAAACGTGTACTCCTGACACTTCTTTGACTGAAACAGAATGTTTTGACCTTCTACCACTTAAACACTGTATTTTAGTTTGACCTAAATCTACACATTTTATTTTGAGTATGATAATTGCATCTTCCTATGGTCTTTGGATACTTTATGAGAGTTAGATTGTGGGCTTTGCTTGCTTGGATTTCCTAATAGCTTGGGTTTCGTGGTCAGACTGTCTCTCTTGTGGAATTGCACCTTGTGAAAATGCCACTTGGGTGACATGATCCAACAAGATTGTTCAGCACAGCAGAAAGAGGAAGAGATCCCCAAGGCCCCACAGTACCACAGATGTGACTCAAAACCAAGGAGTTCAGTTTGGTTTGGGCTTGGAACAACACAGCAGAATTTCAGTTTTCCATCAAAAAGATGGAATAAAAGCTTCAGCAAAACTTCTTCCGCAAGGAAAAATTTCCCAATGAAAAATCACTGACAGAAAATTTAGAATCTGCTCTAGTACTTGCCCTATTACTGCACTGGCATGTTTTGAAGATTTGTTAGTATGACGATGTGTTTTGTGCATATATAGTGTACAAGAGTTCTCAGTAATATTTTAGATCAAATTCCTCACTGCAAAATGAATTCGCCAATGTCAGTGGGAGATGTTTGTTCACTCCCCGTTGAGGGAAAATATTGGTTCAGTGTACCTCTTCATATTCTTTCGGTAACTTGGGAAGAGAAATTTCTGAAAGTTTTTTTGGGAGGAGGGGACTTTCAATATGCTTCAGATGTCTTGTTTAGTGTTGTAAAGATCAGTGGAAAAGTATCATATCTTATTTTACTTCATACAGCTTGCTCACATCCATTAAAGGCAGCGCCATGTGCAGATAGTAATAATAATACACAATTACTTCTCTAAAGAGTGGAGTAACAAAGCAGCTAGCAATATGAAATTAAATTGATTGAATTGACTGAATTTTGATCGTGCGCTGTATAAAATTAGTAGTCATACAGCACCGGCTTCATAAGTCTCTGAACTGCTAAAGTTCATATAGTCATGGAAGTAGGACATGACTGGCCAGGCATATCTGAAGCAAATCTTCAATTAAAGTTCTTCATATTACTATGCATTCAAATAAGATACATTTCTAAGAGACCTTTACCAAGTTTATTCTGTCAATGCTAGATTTATTTATTTACTTACTTCTACCATGATTGTTGTAGTAGAAAATCTGACTCCTGTTTATTTTTTCCTTAGAAAATTGCCTTCATGGTAGCATTAGGACTGGTTACAACAGAACATTTGGAAGGTAAGCTGGCATATGTTGTTTTACAGTTCAGTTTTTGAGTGAAATCTTTTCTCTTGGCTGCTCTGCTCTGCTTCCCCCCATTTAGCCAAAAAATAAACAAACTTCCAGTCTGATCCTGCTTTTGTGTGAGAGCTGCTAATGTGCCTTCCTAGGCTTCTGAATATGAGTTCAAACAAATACTGCACATAAACTAAATGCAGTATCGCATGGTGTTCAGTTTACTTTTCCAACCTTCCAATACCTTGCAAGAGTTAGCAGATTTGTATCTGTCTTTGCCTCAGCTTTGTCTTTCTGAAAACATAGATGAGAGGAGAAAAAAGAGTTTGTTCAGCAATTTTGCCAGTGGTGTGAGATGAGTTGGGCATTTCTTGGCAGAATGGGTTAGTTCTCATGGACAGAGAAGATACAGCTATTTTTAAGAAAAAGTCTACAGCTTGATGTGTTTTAGTTACATGCTCAGGTAATACAAGTTGGTGTGCTTCCACTGGCGTACGGAGAAAAATCTGGTATCTGTGTCAGCTGACAATGATTCTTGATCACAAAAAATGTTAATGATAATTGACGTTTACCGCCCATCCCATGGACCATCGTCAGCAAAACACTTAGGAATTTCCAGTGCACTGAGTTTAAGTTTTATGTGCTTTAGAGTTAGATGCATGCTTAGGTACCTTGCTGACTCGAGAGGTATCTACCATTTTACAGATTGATTTCTTTTTAGTAAGGTTCCCTGTGCTTCTGTTCCTTGGTTTTAAGAGAGGTTGTGAATTAGGGAGAAAATAGCATCTTAATTGTAAGGTCTTCTCAATATATGCAGCAGGTTTTCTGTGGGTCTTGTAGCCTTTTTTCAGTGTCTTTCCTCTTTAAATCTGCATTTTAGAAAATCATTTAATGTCCCAGTGACTGAGAATTTGAAAGCAGTTTAAAGAAACTTTAAGCCATCGGCCTTTTTAATCCCTTAATGGTAATGGATTGAAATGGAAATTAAAAAGCTACAGCAATTTTGGGAGAAGATTTATAATCCAAAAAGTGCAAATGATGACTGGTTCTTGTTTTCTTTGTCTGAGGAAAATAGGACAACATTTGAAATTATGCTGAAGTGCAAATTATGCTTACAACAGAGAGAACTTCATTCTGAATAATTCTTTACCCTTTGATTTTATTGGAACTAATAAATTGTTTGTGTGGATTTAATGCTTATGTTCAAAACGCCAAGTACCGCTCTGCTCTGTTTGTCCTACAGTAAGTGCGGAGATGCACATTTTGAACCTAACTGCTACAATACTAATCCTGCAGAATCAATTCTTTCAGACAAATTCACTTTTTATATTCCTACTAGCTTTGAATAAATGGCTCCCACCAAGAGCTATTTACTATGGAAAGGGTATTTCTTCATGAGTATTGGTGATTACAACTGTCAAAAATATCCTTATGGCTTCCACATGCTAAAGGTTATTATTTTAGTGCTATGTCATATTTACGATTATCAGCCATTGCTATTTATCAGGAAGCAGTGGTCATTACACAGTTCAGTTTATTTTAGTACTTCTAATGTATTTCTCAGTTTCACATTTTTGGAATTAAACTGTATCAAGATTGGGTCATTAAAAGCTTATTCACTCGGTATCATTAATTCACAGTGTTACTGCTTTTCTTCATTTTATTCATTAATTTTGTGGTGAAGGGCTACGATCCACTTCTGTACGGATTTTTCTGTCAGCCTAGCAGCCTTTCCACCTAATGTCCAGAGGAGCATCTTTCCCCTTACTGGGAAAAGAGCTCTGCTCTGCAGAGCCCAAGTGTGAGGCATCTTTTGAGGCCTTTACCAGTAAATGAACACAGCCGCTTCCACTGACTGACATTCTGCAAGGTACGGCTCTCCCTGAAGATAAATTGTCATTACGGACCTCGTAGAATGACCATACACAGTGTTTATTGATGAAGGCAGACGTTTATCGTTGAAGCTTTGCCTCCAACATAAAGCTATCTTCAAATTTATTCATCTCTGTCAAATGTATTACAGTCTTTTTTTCTGTTTGGGTTATATTTTTTAAATTAATGAACTAAGGAATAAGATAGCCCAATTCTGTGATGCAGTGCATGGTTGTAACGTATTAAATCTCATTGTCTAGGCTATTAGAACACCTTTTAGCATCACCATTGTGTAAAAAACAAACAAAAAAGTAGAAAGAAAGCAAAACTTTAAAAGAATTCTTTAGTTCAGGTAATTATAAAAATGCACATCTTGTTTTACCATAGCAAAATAAACACCCTGAAGTATTTCCATCTAGGTTACTGGAATGTTTTAATCAGTTAAAACAAATTATTTATTCTTACTTTGTTAAGACCTGTTTTGAAACATACACAATGCGTTTTAGCAGAAGTAACAAGTAACAAAAGCTAGTATACCAACGTATGCTTTTGTTCTATCTTGGTGTGGTTTTTGACATATTCACTCTTAGATGTACATACTCCTTATATCACAAGCATGGATATTTTTTGTTCACAGTTTCCATAAATAAAGTGCTGACATTGTGCTCTCCCTCCCTGATGGCTGCATAGGGTGGAGTACATCTAGAGCCGTTTCAGTTCATTACTCTCTCTCTCTCTTTTTATTTCCATCTATTCCCACTGCTATTACTTTTCCCCCCAGCCAGCTTTTATCTCTGTGCCATAGTGATGCCTCTTCCAAAGCTGCATTCCAGGTATCTACCACATGTGTGATTCAGACTCCATCAGATATTTCTGTTGCCTTGGTGAGAGCATGTACCAAAGAAATTCTCTCTTAAACCTGGGTCACAAAAGGGCAGAGAGCTACAGATCCATCACAGTCCTCTTGTGAAGACACTTGACCCAGTTATGTCCCCTCTGCTGTGTCGAATTCTTTGTTTCTTTTTCTGGGCCTGTGAAAAGTCACGTTCTTGTATCCCTGTGACCACTTCTGCAAGACTAAGCCTGGGCTGCCCTAACTCCAGCTTTTTTCCTATGCTGCCACAAGGGTGCCGAGATGCTGCAAGCCCTGGATTTGTTGACCACGTGGTGTGGGTTACTGAGCCTGGCTGCAAGAACCACGGCTCCAGCTCACACTGTTGAGACCAAAGGAAAGAGTCAGCGGAGGGCCACTTCCTCCATTTCTTTGCCAGCATCAAGGCACGTGGTTCCTCTGTTGTGACATCTCTGTCACCTTTTGGCCTTGAGAGCATTCCCCTTGCAAGAACTGATGCTGACATCAAGAACAACCGTCTCTCTTCTGGTGGCTCTGTGGCAGGCTACTGGATCCGTGTCTAGCACTTAGCCTGCTGCTGAGGCCCGATCCCCTTTAGAGGATGCCAGAGGGTCTGGAAGTTTCAGGATGGAGATTTCAGTATAGCCAGACGAGCGTTTCATAGGAAATACTTTCACAGTAGGACAGAACTGTTACCCATACAAGATCCTCCAGTTTGGAGTCTGCGTAGCACCAAGGATGTTAACAAGATGCTGGCAGCGGTTGCAGCCATGATGTTTATCACACGTCTCGGTGCAGGCTCGGATCACACATTTCTTGGTAGTGAGATTCTGTATAGCTCCCTGAGTCACATGGCAGCATGTGTCTAGCTCATGTCAGACTGTGAATACAGACCTGCCTGTACTGTTTGAATTGCCCTAGGAGAAGACACCTTCTGAGCATGAGAGGTGACATGTTCCTGTGCCAGTGAGAAAACCCAGCCAGAATATGCGAGTAGTTGCTCTTCTGTTTTTCTTGTCTATCCAGTTTCCTTCTGATACATCCATCACTCCAAGAGTGGCAGCTTAGCCAATAGTCTTTTGTGAATGAAAAGTTTCAAATCAATATCTTGGAACTCAGGCCAGTACAAAATCCATGCAAAGTGTTGGCCTCATATCTAGGGACACCGTGTCCAAGACATGACCGACAATACTAATACCATTTGCTGTAGCAATGCTTAAAGTGGTACGTGGCAACTTTTACTCTGTGGGGAAGGGATCAACGTTTGGAAAGGGTGCCTGCAAACCAGAACTATGTGTTGGGAATCCAATTCCCATGTATCGTAAACATCCTGAAAGCTGGACTGTATCTTACTGTTGGATTGCAAGTGGGTGATAGTGCTCAATATCCTGAAGGCCATTTTCTGGCACTGAGTATGTTCTGAGATAGACCTCTTTAGCTCAGACATTGACGAAAGATGCCAGACTTTCTGCAGAACGAGATGGCGTCCTGAGTTTCCATTGGGTGTGCTCCTGGTCCTCTGGGCTGAAGAGCTAGTGCTCCTGCCGGTTCCTCTGATTCCGAGAGACTTGCTTAGAGCAAGACAGAACAGACGTATCACTGTCACGGGGGCATTTAGACTAACAAGATCCCTCTGGCACCTCAGTGCAGAGTCTAAACTTTGCCTTACAATATTCATGTAGGAAACATTTTGGAATAGAGCATCAGCCCAGCTGTGCACACTTCACATCATGGGATGGATGCTGGGTGGCTCTCCTTGCTAAAGTATGTCTGCTCTTACTTTATTATAAAAATAAAAAGTAGGCTCTAAAATACATGGTTATAATAATCTCACCATTCTGAACTGACGTCAAGAGCTGGAAAAAGAAATTCCGTATGACAGAAATGAAATCCTAGCTCAGAGAAAAGTAGCATTAAACCTGCAGATTTCAGTGGTTGAGGAATCGGCTCACTCTTTCTCTGTGTGTTTACAGAATTATGCACATGGCTAATTGTTGCTAAAGGTAGTCCTCAGCAAGTACCGTCTTGAATAGGTGTTACCATTTAGCGGAAGGGAGTTCTCTTGTATTTCACCCTTTTCCGAACAGGACTGCAATTCAATGAGCCTATCTTTGCGCTGCCGTTTCCAGTGACACAAATACATGTATGGCTCATAACAACATTTTGCATGGATAAATCATCACGCCCTAGTTAGAACTGAATCTAGCCATGCCATTCTGACCGTGCTTTTTCTAACCTCCGCAGAGGAAAAGTAATGCAAATTAAATTTAAAAGGATCTCTGTGCTTTCGTCTGATACGAATTACAAGGCTTAACTGCTTTAAATGCTTCATTTTTGGTAATAGCAGACACTGATAGTGTTTTGAAAGCTCTCTGTTGATGCTTGCTGAATATGTGGCTGAAGGGATCATAATAAAAATCTTGTAGGGCAGCAGAAGTCCACCTTGGAGGAGGGAAAAAATAAAAAAAAGCCTGTGTTCTGAATCTTACAAGGAAAAGCTTATTAATGTCAAACCTTGAACTGCAGCAAATATCAATGCTGATGCAACCCAATTATACTTTAGAAACTGAAACTGAACACAAAGCCCAAGGGGTTGAGGGTAAGAGCGTCTTGCTTAACAAGTTAGATCTACATTTTTTCCCTGATGAATGAGAAACGCACAATTCGTGTTTCTTTCCATGGTTACAGAAATCCAGAGCAAGCGTCAGGAAAGAAAGAGAAGAAGCACAGCAAATCCAGCCTACAGTGGACTCTTGGAAACAGAGGTACTTTATCATTCACTTTTTTTACCACAGTTCTATTTCACATCAATAAAATGTTTAAGTGCTTCTTATTACAGAAGTATATATGAATGCAGGACCACACATTTACTTGTAAAGAGATATTGATGTCGAAAAGAAAGAGAAGATCTCATCTCAGTAGCTAAGCAACAGGTTTTCGCCCCACAACATCACTTGCTTCAAACTAGAATTCGTCTTAGTTTTAATAAAGGCCAAAAGGACTAAATTAATGTGGGACCTAATTACTCTTTCACCCACGCAAATAGTCCCTTTAGGGCAGAACTGAAGAACAGAAGTGCTGCATTATGTTCAAACTTGCATTGCTATTTCTCTTTTCCTATGTTCCAAATAATAAATGGAGAACTTTTCTTTTTTTATTAGTGACATTCATAAAAGGGATGTGTTGGTTTAAGAATCAGTGTGCTCTGCAGGAGGTATGGAAGCCTGCATAATAAATATAATAATGCATAATTAAAAATAAAATGCTCTGGATAATCTCTGTTGTCTGTTACACTTATGCTGTAACATTTATAGTAGTAGCAAAATTTGGTCCTACATAATATTGGATTGCAAACCTGGTGTAAAAGCAGCATATAAATAGACTTATTTTTTTCTGAAATTGTTTTTTTGCTTTGTTTCTGAACTGACATGTATGCATTTATTCAGCTTATTAAAATTCAACCTTTAAAATTTCACCACCATTTGGGGTTACTATTTGAACTTCCTACAGGAATGAAACTGATTTGCAGCCAGCTCTCCATTTAAGCAAGATTTCTCTGTGTTCTGAGTTCTTTAAGCCTAAAGGAAGTGAGTTTTCTTTATTTAGGTACAAGCAATGCAGAATTTTTGGTATGCCAACATTTCAGATTTCTGTGTTTGTTGGCAGAGAGCAGACAAATGAGGCTAAGAAGAAACCCACCACTGTAGTCAAGCTGCTTAGTGGCTTGATTGTTCTTTTTTTTGAAAGTATTGGAGATTTTTATACCCCAGAGCAGCTCTGGGCACTTGAATTCTTCAGAACTCTTCAACTTTCTCTAGCAACCTCTTCAGAGCAAATACTGATGTTCATACATCCAGTATTTAACACAGTAGGAACCTTAGCCTTGCTAGCATTAAATTTGTAGTGTCTTCTCTTAGACCTTTTTGTCCTGATGAGTTTATTAAAATACTTGCAGCAGAGTTTTGTGGCTGTAGCCTGATCGGTGTTTGTGAGAAACTCAACTATCTTGGAGCAGGGATGGAGGAGGTGATGGAGGAGGTCTGCTGCACCCCTCATTCATACTTCTCATTGTATCTATTCTCAAAAGCATATCCTGAAGTGAAAGATGGCATGGAGAAAGAAATGTCTGTGAGAGTCCTGTGGCTGATCAGCTGTGTCCTCATTAGGAGTTGTCATTAAGTACTGACCATGGGGAATGCCGTTCAAGTAAAATGGAGGCAGATGGTTTTTCTCTGATCAATTAGCTGCTCAGATTGATTTGCTAATCAGTGAGTTGAGGTATTTTGTGGCATTTCAGGCATTTTGGTGCAGTTTAATTTACGGTTAGTCTACTGGATGATCTTTAATTCATGATTGTTTAAATTGAAATTGCATATAAATTAGACTTTTTATTTGCCAACGCCCCTCAAAACGGCAGGAGCTCAGCATCTCTAGTGGTGATGCTAACTTCCTTGATTGCAAAAATGTGATCACGGTTTTATGTCTTCACTTGAATGTTGTGCTTTTTCTTTTCAAAGCTTTTTTCTTTAAACAAAATTGAGATACCATTCTATATTCCCACCCTTGGTAGCTTTTTTTTTTTCCTTTTTTCTTAGGAAAGGGTTAAGTTTCAGGCTGCGTATTTTTTGAAGGAAGAAACATCTATGCAAAATTCATTAACAGACTGGCAGGCACCCGTGTAAAAGAGAACAGTTTACTCACCACAGAATAAATCATTTATTAGCAAAAACCCTCTAATTTTCCTCCAAGCAGAGTCTAACAACAGCTAATGGAGGAAAAAGGTACTGTTTCCAGTCCTGCTGTACAAGTATTGGATGGCTCAGAGAAACAATTAGGGGGTTATACAGACTGTTAATGAAGCCTGGCTTGCTATTGACCAACAGCTTTTACCATCTGACAAGCTGACGATGGGCTGCATTAAATTAGTTAAACATCTCAGTCAGGTTTCCAGTGGTCTATGTTTGCAAGTTTGAAAATCTTTGGTGACCTCAGCAGATTGAAATCGCTGCCAGCTCCTAGAAGTCGTACACATTAACTTCTGAAAGAGAAATATTTTGCCTAGGCCCTAATACATTGCTTGCAAATGAGATTTGTTCCTACGAGCTGTAGGCAAGCGTCACAGAAGGTAGTGATGTTTTTCTGCAGGTGGGAAGTCCACACCATTTCTATATATGCAAATAAAGATGTCATCTCATGGCAACAATTTATGATGCAGATTTTCCTTTATGGACAATGTTTATCTGCTAGGTTTGGAGTTACTGTTGCTGTTGCCTTGCTCTTACCGGCCTCTGGAACATATCCTGAAACTCAATCAATGACACTTGCAATTTGCATTTCTCTCTTGTTAATAAAATCTAATGCACATCTAACTGCTCTATGAAGAACTTGTTAGAAAGGTACATAATGCTGCTGTTTGTATGACCGTCTCAGGGGTTAGCAACGAATATCCTAAGTCACAGAACTGGCTTCTGGATAGCTGGTTATCTATGAGGGAAGCTCATGAAGATTGTTAATATGAAATGGTAAGAGACAACCAGAATACTTTTCAATGACACTGTGGTTGGTTTCTTTTCCCTTGTAGCGAAAACGCCTTGCATCAAATTATTTGAATAACCCCTTGTTCCTTTCGACAAGAGGTAAGCATATTTTAAAATGAATATACTACTATCCTAATGACATATTAAATATTTATTAGTAGGATTTCATATGAATTACTGCTAGGGTACCATAGGGCATTACTTTGTGTAATGTCCCTGCACTTTTTAGTGTGCAGTGAAAATAGATGTTTTTTCTGCAAAAACAATTGAAGGATAAGGCTAAAGGTCAAAACTGTGTAGAAACGGATCCAAAGTCTCTGCAATCAGTGGAAAATCAGATCTCTAGTATTGTAAGCACCATGCAGTGAGAGGACTGATTGAAGAAGGCAGTGTTGCCAACCCCAAGTGCTTAAAATATATATTGAAAAATTGGGATTTAAAAACTAATTACTATTCTGGGCTTTTCATTTGCCTCTTTTCATCAGCTTTAAGAAGCAGCTGTCCATCCTCAAGGGCTAGAAATTTACCGTACCTTTTGCTTTAAAAACAATGGCTGAAAACTGCACAATTTTTCTGACTTCAAGAGCTGGAGCCATAAATCTAGATTTGATAGCCTTGAAGATGCCTTCCAATCTTGTATTTATAAGAACTGCAAATGCTGAAAATTTCATGGTAAAAGCCTTGAGAATGAACAACTCAGAGGAGTCATTTGGGGATGATGATGATTAGCTTGTGTGAAGAAGCCCATTCCAGGAAAAACATGCAACATACAGAGAAGGCAGAGTTGGGAGATGAAACAAGGAGAACACTGCGTACAGTTTAATTCTTCAGACGAGGCCCATGTAGGATTTTAAGAGAGAAAGAGAGAAGCTTGAGTTGCATTTCAGGAGAGGAGAGAAAGGTGGTAGAGAAATGTAATTATGTCCTTGCCCTCGTGTTGCCTTTATAACTTAGGCTCTACTGTGGTGCATCAGAGGTAAGGGAAGACAGGCCTTTTTCTAAGCCAAATATTAATTCAGTATTAGGAGCATTTACAGGGGTAATTTCAATTAAGACATGAAGTTTTGACAGTTTTTCAGTGTTTGCTTGATATCCCTGTCAAGTGTCATGCTTAGTGCTTGAGATTCACCTTTCTGGCCCTGCCTTGAATTCCTGCGCCACAGGATCACCAACTGAAAGGCAGCGGCGCTTCTCTCTACCTTCAAAACTTCACGTGCTAGATGCAGACAATTGCCCTGCTTACCATATGCCTCTAATGCATAGAGTCTCAGAGGACATGAGAGGTTATTACACGGTAAACAGCTATGATGACATGCCTCTTAGCAGGAGCCCATGCTCATGTAAGCCCCAGTAGAAAGAACATTATTCCTGGCTTAGTTTTATCTTCAAAATTAAAATTATAATTTATTATTTGTCTTATCATAGCACTTGTTTTTCCCTTGTAAACACATGGGAAAAACAGGAGAGAATGGCAACGTTAGCAAGCCGTGCTGCTAGCCCCTCAGTGGATTTCATTTAAGTTAGGGTTTGATATCTCTGACCTTCTTTTGCCACGTGTTTCCCATTTTATTTGCAAGGAGGTAGGCAGGTGACAGAGCCCCAGTGATGCGGCTGTCTCAGAGCCACTTGGAAATCAGCACTTTCTCTCCTTAACTGTCAATTCTCTTCAAGTCCTGTATCTCTGTTTTTTCCAGCATCCAGAATCTGTGCTGGGATTCTGCATGTTCTGTCAATTTTAATCTGGACTTCTTCATAGCAGAAGTCCCCACCTCTGTAGGGGTTTATTAGCTACGTGCACCAGGCACCATTGCGCAAGATGCTGTGCAAGCTCTGAACTGAAGGCAGACGCTGTCCCAGACAGCTTGGCACTGCAGCGATGTAGTTGTCCACCTTCGGTGCACAGCTGACTGCCCCTTCTCTTATAAAAAGCTCGTTTAAAAAAATTATCTTCAGTTTAATTTTTCAGCAACTAGAAGGCAGAAGTGGACATACTTTAAAATGTTTTAGTCTTTCTAGTAAAAGTGAGCTGAAAAGAGAAATAAACAAACTAAAAAAATCCCTATGAAGTAAAGGAAACAACTGTCATTTCCAGAAACGTAGAGGAGAACAATTCTTGTAAATTTTCAGTAAGATGTCAATTAATCAGGGTTCATTTATCTGAAAATGTCTTACCTGAAATGAGGTCACATCCCCTGACATGTATCATTTGTAGAAAAGACTCTTCAATTATCAAGCCCCTGTTTATCTGAATAACATTTATATCCCCTGCGTAATCGCAGTGTCATATCACGGTGGATTGCTGTGTGTGTATTTGTGTATAGGAAGTGACACCTACGGATTTTATAAGTCTGTGATTATTTATGGAACTCATTGCAAAAGGATGCTACAATTGTGGAAAAAGTAGACAAATTTATGGAAGAAAAATCTATCTAAAGATGTTAAATACAAAAATGAAGATGCAAACTCCAGGTTAGGGAAGCCCATAAACTGCTAGCGTCTGGAAGGATATTTCCGGAGTAGAAAAATTTACTCTGTGCTTGCCCTGTTCTTGCACTCTGTGCATGAATGGCAGTGCTGGATGCTGTTAGCAAAGGACCCAGGGCTTTATAGCCTTTGGTCTAACTTAGGTGAAGCTGTTCCTTCATTTTTATGTTCCTCTTCTTACATGTGTGTGTGGTGTGAATGTGTCTGCATCTTCACATGCATGCGTACATCAGTGTATAAAACGAATGTGTAACAGCAGAAGGCAACTCTCAGGCTGGTCTGTATAGGAGAGATCACGCTGTGGCAGCTATATTCCCATTTGTGATCAGAGAGGGAGCTGAAGAAGGACAGAAATATCAGTTTGGTTGCCTCCACTTTAGTCCAAAGAAAGGCCTCTCCATCAGCTGTTTGTCACTGGGACAGTGTGCACCAGCCTCTTACAAATCAGCAGCAAAAATTACAACCCACTGTGCGGTTTCCATAAAGCTGTTAACATTTTCTGGCTCTTTATTTTTGGACCAAAGTGTGGTGAGTTTCACAAATATTTTTATGAAAGGCTTGGCCTGCTTTCCAGTTGAGCTCTGACGGTTCTTGTTCTTATCAGGCGGTGAATGCAATCACTACAGACTCGGTTCATCAGAAGGTCAGAAAATCTTGGCGGTTTGGGTGGGAGTAGTTTGATGATAAAGCCTTGATGATAACATAAAGCTCAGTCGCACAAGTTGCACACTTTGGCCGTGAATCAGCTGAACATTTAAACATGTATTTAACGGTAAGTCAGTGGCACCACTTTTGTACTCCAAGTTAAGCGCCTGCTTAAGTGCCTTGCTGGTTCATGGCCAGACTGTTTATCACCCAGCAGACTGAAGTCCCTAAGAAAGACTTTTGGACTAGTGACATGCAGAGAGGAGGTTTGTGTGAAAATTTTTGAAAACTTGAAATAGAGTCTGTGCTTCTCATACTATGACTTTTTAGCGTCAGATCTTCAGACACAGGATTCCTGCAATCTGAATTTTTAAATCTCAGATGCTAATTCCACTGCTTGCTGTTGCATTCTTTCCTGCCCGTGTTAATTTTGGCAATGTCCTGATCTCCTGTGTCACAGCTTGACTAAAATTACTCCCATAGCTGAGAACTAGCATTCACTGCAGCGATGTATTTCCCACTAATCTGTTCTCTGCCCTTCTTTCATATGCTAGCAAATGAGGATCCATTCTGGAAGGTATGTGTAGCAAAATCTGTGTATTACCAGTGTCTTTCTCATCACTGTGTAATTTCGTGCTTGCTTTTGGTTATTGTAGTCTCTATCATGGTACAAAATTGCAGTATTCTCTTTGCCTTTCATACTGCTTGTGTGAAACATTTCCCACTTAACTAAATCTTTGAGCCTCTAAGTTAGAATTTCAAAGAGATGAACTCTTGGGCTTTCATATGCAAGGCTTGAGTTTAATCCCTTTGTAGAATCCACTAATTGAGAAATTGCTAGTCCAGATTTGCAGTTTTAATGAAAATGTTGAGAAAAATGAGTAACCGTTCTAGTTTGTATAGATTAAATCTCTTTACATTGAGGTTAAAATTAAGACTTTTTGAGCAAGTAATTTCTAAAGCATAATATTTTGGAGAGTGATTTTTTGACAGGACTGAGTTAGAATTCAAGATATAAGCCTGACTAAAATGATCACAAAACATTATAATTAATAGCCCTAAAAATGAAAATATGCTTTTGGAATTAGCAAAGGTACAAAATTATTATTCTCCTTCCTGGAAAAGCACTAGGAAAATTTAGGTTTTTTCTAATGATTCACAAGCCATGAGAGTTTCAAAATCAGTATCTCCTTTATTAAAATGCACTTAATTATACAAAGAGTAATTAACGCTGCCACCAGATTAGCATAGCAATTTACTACATGACATTGTAACTTTGTTGATGAGTCTTAGTTCATTTTATATATTGCTTCAGACAAAGTACTAATCAGTCTTGTTGGAGAAAGGTTGTCAGAGCAAGTCTGAACAGAGAACAATTGGTGCCAGGGAGAATAGAGGGACAGAGGAGCCCTCTAGAGGAGTTCACAAAAGAGGGTACATAGCAAAAGGTTGTACACGAGCATACTGTTTTCCTAGCTGCTCTTTGAGGCAATGGGCATAAAACATGGAACTGTGCTTTTTCCCTAGAAACTTTTCCTCGCTTGCTTCCTTCTGCTTTGGCCCTGAAGGACAAGCGATCCACATATTGACTTTGACCCGTGCTTCAGAATAGAGCTGTGCATGGTGATACATGTGTTGGAGTGACACATTATCAAAACCGAGTGAAATAATTCCTACGTCACAAGCTGGCTATATTAGTTGACTCCCTCCTGTGTTTGATTACTTGGTTTTTACTTTTCTATCTGTTTCAATTTATGGAACTTGCTTCTAGTTTTTTTGTTTGTTGCTATCGTACACCATTATTTCCGTCTTCTCCTACAGCAGCCAGGGTCCTTTTGAAAATTAGATTTTGTATTTGAATACAAAAATGTCTGCTGCAACAGAGGCTTTGAATGCTGTATAGAGAGAAGTTCTCAATGGATTGACTTTACCCAAGCCATCCTTCTTCTTCTCTTGCAGAATGAGATCCACCACGATGAACACTGCACTGCTTGCAAGCGTGGCGTTAACTTGCAGCCCTGTGGCACGTGTCCCAGAGCATATCACCTCAACTGCTTGGACCCGCCCCTCAAAACTGCCCCCAAGGGGGTTTGGGTCTGTCCAAAGTGCCAACAGAAGGTAAGCTACATGGAGCGTAGCACGCCAAGGAAAGAAAATGGGAGAAACCTCGTATTTGTGTACCACTAAACTAATCTAACCTATGGGGACCACATTAGCTAAAGTAATACTGAGAGGCTTTTAGTACAGTTTGCAGCATTTGTTTCTGGTATTTTCATCGTCCTAGAGTTAGAACATACACTTAGTGCCTTAGCTTCCCTGTAATCACATCTGCTGAGATTTGTCCTTTTAAAATGTCTCATCATTTCCTTCATTTCCCTTCTTTACAATAAAGCCACCAGCATGTAGGGTTGCCAGACAAGTAATGTAAATCTTATAGATGAGGGAGACAGTGTCAGAAGGAGACACTGTTCACCAGTGGATCGGAAAGCTGTGAGGAGAACCCTTCCTTTTCTTTAAATCATGTTTATTACAAACAACTATTTATCATAGTCATGTCAGAAATGCTAGTTTGTCTAGTTGCTGTGAATAATGCTGATTGCATGAACAGGAAAACAATTACTAAAACAGTACAGTGTCACTAAATTGTAGAGTGGAGGCTTAGATTTTGTGCCTTAGAGTTCTTTGTGTTTAGCATTGAGATCACCGTTATGTTCCTTTGAAAATGTCGAGGGGAAATTCTAGCATGCAGTTGCAGAGAGCAGAGCAGCCCAGGATTAGATCTGTGCAGTCATGTTTTCATATGGACCAGCAACTTCTCCCAAGCTGAGAAGACAACACTCCTGACGGTGTGGAGGTCTGCTTGTCAGGGGCTGAAAAATGTCTTCCAGCCACAGCAACAAGAAACAGAGGATTCGTAATCCCCTTTTAGCACTGTTTGGCAGTGCTGTGTATAGTCATGTGTAAAGGAGTAAGCCCCAATGGAGATTGCTACTCAAATTATTGTCTTGTTGCTTTTCAGCTTGCGAATTCTGAGGCAAGGACCCTAGATCTGGTCCTGCAGAGCTGTGAGGCTGGAGGAAGAAAAACATGAATGCCTGTCTTTGTGGAGTCCTAACTTTTTATTGTTTCCTGGGCTTATAGGTGTTAAAGAAAGATGACAATGTGCCATGGACTGGAACTCTGGCTATTGTTCACTCCTATGTTACTCATAAAACAGGTAGGGATTAACACAGCTAACAACAAGGGATACTCTGCTTGTGATGGGCTGTGCCATTTGAGTCCTTCATGGCACTAATATTAAAGTGGTGTTGTAATGCTACCGGGTATCATGACATTATTAAGCAAAGGGCCATAAGGGCCTGTGGCTGGGAACAGCAGGTCACTTTCTTTCCCCTTCCCCTTGGTCTGCTCCTTCGCTATCTTCTCTCTTTAAGGAAGCTGAGATTGATCTCTCAGGAACTTCACTCTGTGGAGGAGGCTATCATCAAAGTGGTGCCTCCCTGAGAACAGGGCTGAAAATGGGATTTTGAGGCAGAATCATATTGGGCTGGGAGGCAGAGAGACACAGTAAGGCTGGGCAGAGCCATGTAATTGGGTATGTAGCACGATGCCAGACTGGTGTCTCAAATACTACAGTAATATTAGCTCCTAATCATTTTGGTATTACTTTGTATCGCAGTCATTAGTATCAGATGTCATATGATATCTGTGCATTGACCATTACTCTTTTTTAGTTCCCTGTTGCATTCTTACAGTGGGCTGTTTGGGGCATTAGATCGTATTTGTAATGAGCTTTGCAGAGGTCTGGTACTGTTACGATTGTGCTTTTCAACCAGGGTCGCTGAACTATTGCCATTCCAGGTGGCTTAAATACCATTCACCTCTTTCTTGGAGACCTCCAGGAGACCACATGTGGTCCAAGGAGTAATTTTAATTCATCTCAAAGGTGTACTATAGCTTTTGGGTTGTCCTGTGTTCTAAGCCGTTGACATAGACACATGCATGCGAGCAGGAACTCCAGATTTCTTTGGCTGTACCTGCTGACAAAAGGCTAACGAGACCTGAAACTCACCATTCAAAATACATGCTTCTGCTTTCTGTTGTTAAGGGCACAGTTTTGCCATATGTCCTTTTCTTAACTTCTGCATCCTTAATCTTATTGTTCCACAGTCAAAGAAGAAGAGAAGCGAAAGTTATTAAAGAGAAGCAGTGAGCTGAAGAGTGAGCATAGACAGTTAGAAGAAAAAGATCGACTTCTCAACAATGCAGTGAAGGTAGGACACCTGACTGGGGACACGAGTCTCCTGCAGAGATGCTTATAAAGAATTTATGCTTGAAAACCTGATATTTTGTGGCTAGAAAATGATTTCTGCTCCCAAGCTACAGATGTTCAAGTGTGAGTGTGTTTCTCTCCAAGGAAAAACAAGTGGATTTTCTTTATGCACAAAAGCAAGCTGCTTTGGCAGGCTGAGGAGGAGAAATCACCAGTGGCTGAATTCCTGTTGCACGCAACCCCCCCTACCCGCCAACATAGCTGTGCCTGCCTTCCTTGTAGTGCCATACACAGCTCTCATCTGTCCAGTGACTTTAAGGCACTTCCATTCTCCATGTGAGAAGTTTAGTCACAAGCGTGTCCTCCAGTGGTAGCTGCTTGTCCATTAGCTCAAAACTCTTGAGATTAGGTAGAAATAACTATCTTTATTTGTCTTAGAGGCTGAACATTGTAAGCTCCTCATGACTGGAAATGGATTCGCAATCCTTTTCTTCGTGAGCACGTTTCAAAGCTAAACGTTGGCCGGAGATGTCTCCCACACATACTGTACTATGAGGACCAGTCTCCAGCAGTAGTGACTGGGCTGAGTTCAAAGCCATAATTCCTATCCTTCATGGGTGAAAGAACTTATTTGGGGCTACCTCACCTCAGGCCCACTCTTAAGGGGTAGCTGGCATGGCAGTCTCAATAAATATTTGAAAATTCCTTACCCTGGAAAAATCAAAGTGGCAACTGCAGGAGTAACTGGTCACTAGTTGTTTTACCACTACAGTTATCCAGAGGAGGCATATTAAAATATTTATCACATTTAAAATAGAGTGGAAAGAAAAGCAATAACTTATTAAAAGACATCACAGTGGGGAATATTCCCTGCAAGTGTGTATAGCCACCATCAGCACTAATGGAAACACACATATGTATGAAGAAGTGATTCTGGGGTACAGAATATCTTCAGTAGGAAGGAGAGTGCAGTGGGATGAGGTGTTCGGAAAAAGAAAAGCATTCGGGGATGCAGTCAGCTATCAGGTGTATGTCAGAGCTGTAAAAATCAGTTAGATTTCTACCTAAGCAGAATCAGGTTCTTTCAGTGGGCAACACTGTCTTATTTAAATGGTAATATCAGCTGATGATCATATTTATTGGAGATATATCCACTTGAAAGGAGAAAAGCAATTAAAGGTGTTCCAGCACAGAGCAATTTCATTTCTGACATTTGCCTTAACAGAGATTTACATTAAAGAGAAAACTCTCATGCACACCACAGGTGGAATGGTATTATTTGGAAAAACAGAATGTAATTTATCCTTCACCTGAGATTTCACCTGTCTAAACCAACCTCTCACCAGCTCACGCAGTTGCTTTTCAAACAACTTGACTTTCAAGTGCGCATTTCCCCTGTCCCCAAGACTGGAGACTACCCCCCTACCCCGGGTAGTCTAGACCATAGCCAAAGAGGAGCAATCTGCAGACAAGTAACCAGTTTTGCCAGACCCCTGGGCCCGCTGGGAGAGAGAAAACAGGTTTCAGGTATTAGAGCAGCCACCGTCCCCTTCCATCTAGCAGACAGGTTCAGGGTTTTGGTCTGTTGCATAGTCCCTCTCAGGCCCGTTGGTGGTGTAAAGGATGGGATGTTAGCTGCAGCAGTACGGGGTTGGGGAGGGAAAGGAGAATTACCGATTCTTCCTTATCTGTTCTTGGAGAAGAGGAGGTATTTAAAAGATGTGTAGATGTGGTGCTTAGGGACATGGTTTAGTGGTGGACTCGGCAGTTTTAGGTTTACAGTTGGACTCGATGATCTTAAAGGTCTTTTCCAACCTAAATGATTCTATGATTCTAAGAAGGAGATTTGGGATGCCTTCATTTGGCTCTTGCTGTCATGCTCATTTTCATGTAGGTTTGTATGAAACGTTTCAAGTGATTGTGCGGTGCAGTTTGGCCACCCCATAGGAAAAAGTCTTCCTTGTGACTGCAGTGGCATAGCAGTAGCGTCGTAGGTCAACTTTTCTGCCAGAAAGATATTGACATCATGTTTAGGGAGATCAACTTATCTTCACAGGACTGACTCCCTAAAATTTGTGGCACGTACAAAATGCATCGTGGTGAGGTTTATCTCTCAAGCGTTTATCAATGCCTTTTGGTAAGATTTAGAGACCTCACTGGTAGCTTCGGTACTTTCCAGTAATACAGCTATTGCAGTCGCGTGCCAGTAATCTCTTTGGAGCGCAAAAGGTATTTCTGCCAGGCTGACTACAGGATGAGGTTGGAAACGTCCTCTGAATGCATTTGGTCTGGGATGAATATTGTTACCTTAGACAGCTGCTGCAGTGTATGTGGTGCTGGTGATTACTCCGTTCATTAAGCTGTGGTTTTGCTATCCCCAAAGGAGAATATACTTCATTTGAGCAGGACGTGCACTCAAGACACAGAAGGATGTTTGGAGAGATGTTTGACACCAATTTGGATGTATTCTCAGTCTTTCCTTCTCTTTATTTGACAGAAATGCTTAGAGCTAAAAACCAGCCTGTTGGCCCAGCAGAAAGGGACTCAGTCATCACTGGAACGTCTCAAAACCCTCATTAGACTGATACAAAACGAGCAGATGATTCAGGTTACCATGACGACCACCACCACCTCCTCCCTGCTAACTGTCCCCTGGATCAAACCCTCCTCTGCCTCTGCTGCCATGCACAAAGCCTTGCAGCAATCACAGGGTAACAACTGACAGAGCCGGCTGCGAGAGAGCGAAGGAAGGGGGGGAAAAAAACTTTATACACATGCGCAGAGGAGAGATTAAACTGAAACAAAGGAGAGAAGGAACAATCTCAGTTTTGATACGCGTAGAAACTTGCAAACCAATCAGTCCAGTTTGTAGGTCACTGTGGCAGCAGGTTCCCACGGAGCGGGTTGTGCTGCGGTTTTGTATTTGCCGAGACCTTCAGTGCTTATGAGATTTTTTTTTGTTATGTTGGCCTTAATGTATTTATGACTAAGGATGAAGAGGAAAAGTATGGCCGATAGCAAGCGGGATATCCTTTTGTGGGGGGCAGACGGGTTTCCAGTTCTGCTTTAAGGGGAAAATTTTCAATGCAAAGAGTTAGTGAGCTAGTAGAGAAGTAGTTGGGCTGAAAGCTATCTGTGGGAGGGAAATCGGTGAGATAACCAGAAACTGAACTACTTAGGACTCGACATGGATTCTTATCAGAGGAACAAAGTTGGCCCCGTTGATTCAGGTGACCTGGAGATGGGGCCGTTTTGACCAGAACGGCGTCACGGACACTCACAGAGCCTTCGAAACAAAAGATCATTTTTTTCAGTATTATTAGAGTTGAGAATTGCAGATATTTAAATAAAGAAACTGTATGAAGTTAGCGTTTCTAGTAAAATATTGAAGTATTTTCATGCTGATGCTTCTGTATATGCGTTCCGAAGTATTTAAAAAAGTATGACTGTAAAACTCCTTACTTTTTTGCAGGTCCTTTTTACTTATTTTGCTATCGGTGTATTTTTCTCATGGAGTTTTTGTGCAAGATTTAGCATAAACCATAATAGTGGATATCTTTGGCAGGTTGGGTTTTGTTTTTTAAAGAGATTATTTTGGGGGTTTTCTTTTTTGTTAATTTTGGATTTTTTTTTTTAAGAAAAAAAGCAAATAAATATTCTGTTTTTTGTTTCTTGCCAGTACAGATAATAAGCCAAAAAGATAACTTTACATTTTTGTACTGCATTTTTATTGTTAAAAATATGTAACGTGATTTTTTTTTTAATTATTATGATTTTTCTTTCTTGCTTGCAGAAATATCTGCTGAAATGGTACAGGAAAAAAAACAACTGCCTCAAGGGGTTGTTTCTCATACTGGATAATATCGAGAGTACTGGGGGAGGGACAGGCCATGGAAAATTTCAAGGGTTTGTTGGGGTTTTTTTGGAAACTTGATTCCTTTTTAAGATTTTGTTGGATTTTAGCACATTTGGGAAGTGTTTAGCATTAGCCTGAGAAAATCCCAGTGCACCTGCTTGTTTCACTAGCTAGTCTTCCTGATACTGCAAGGGTCCGCCTGGCCCCCCGTAGGCCACAGGCCCCCCCATCACCCTGCGGCCTGCCCGGGAAGGTAGTGATGGGCACCCCGGTTTTTCTCAACGTCACACACACACCAGATGCCATCGTCTCTGTCGTTTATGAGTTCTCCGTCAATTAGCACAACAGGTACTTAAGGAAAGCAAGAAGCCACCAGAGCATGACACAAGACTAGTCTCTCACATCAGCATATCACATGGTGCCGAATATCTTTTTTTTAAATAAAAAAACCCATGAGGGACTGGCTTTTTCCGTCGCCCATCACTAGGCAGCACATGGTCCCTTCAACCATTTTCACAACTCCGGGAGAAACTGTGCAGTACTATACAAATCTATTTTAATACACAACACTCGGTTGAACAAGATTTTTATATTCTTTTATTGATGAACAAAGTGAACTAAGTAAAACACAATTGTATACATTGGTTATTGTATGCCAATTATGCATTCTAACGTGGCTTGCAATGTAAATGTTTTCAGGTTTAATGGTTTTTTCCTTCTCAGACAAATAAAAAAATGGAAAAGTGCGGAAGGTTGAATATGTGAAGAATTTCTGAAGAAGTGTCTTGGACTGTTAAAAGTAGTTATTTTGAAAAGGGGACTGTCCAGTGGATAGTGTGCATAGAAAAAAAAAAAGTGTTTGTCTTAAATATGCCAATGTAGTTTTACTTCTTTATGATGCATTAAACTTGATTGACAATTTAATGGCGTTGTCATCATCGTGATATCCGCTGCTGAGGGGATGCAGCATGGCCTGCCCAGCGCCCACTGCTGTGACCCCTTCCCACGCCACTCTGGCTGAGGGGGGGAAATGACCGGTGCGGATTTCTCCACCGCTGCCTTCGATTTCAGATTTGAACGATGCCAGAATGACTACAATACTTTCTGCTTTCCTTCTCCCAGGAAGATGGCCTCTTCCTTGTGGCTGTCACATCTCCCAGGCAGGGGCACCTTGTCCACTCCCTTTCTTGGCTTCCCACCTCTTGGAATAATTTCCAGTCCCACTCATCCCCGGATCTGTACGCAGAGATGTCGGTGGTACCTCAGAGCTCTCCCTTTTCCTCTTGCATCTCTTGTGGGTAGCGTTTTTAAAGTTTTCACCAGGATTTAAACACTTCAGTGGACTTGGCCCAAATTGAGGTGAATTGAGTCAGCTTGGGAGCAAGCCTAGGGTTCCGAGATGGAAAAAAGGTTACCACAGGATAACATGTTGCCGTATGTCAGCCAAGCTGTCGGCACGTGCTCCTTACATCCTTTGTGCACCCTGCAGGCAGCATGGTCTTTGCCCACAGCAGATTACTGGAGAGAGAGACTTGCTGCGGACTGAGGACACAGTTGCCTGCAGCAGATCTGCTGGCAGACCCATGGGCTTTGGTTTCAGACCTACGCTTTCCAGGTGCCCTTTAAATGTGTGGTGGGCCCATTTTATTAAGTTGCTTATAACTCACTGTGTAAGTCCACTAATTAAAGAATGAGCTATAGGTCCCTCGCAGGAGTTGGCTGGTTTCTGGCCGGTGGAAGGGACAGAACTTCCCAATAAAACCAACCAAATGAAAGCAAGACAGCATTACAGCTGCATAAAACCTACCACAGTGGCTAATGCTTATGCAGAGCAGTGGCAGGGTTGGGGTTTTTTTTGCTGGGATAGGGGGAAAGGGTATTTTTTGGCGGGGGGGGGGGCTGCCTTGTCTTCACTTCCTGGCAGCGTCACCATTTAATTTCGGGCTGCAGTTAGCAGGGGGAGCTCAGCACTGCGTCCTTGCTTCTCCTGAAGCTAGGCTGCCCCCTCCTCCCGCCTGGCCTCTGCTACAGGAAGGGCACCCTGGATTTTCCTAACATTTCTTCCAATTTTAGAAGACACCTCTCCCCAAAACCAGCAAACCCAGAAATCGTATGCAGTCATCATCCTTCTGCCACCACCCTAACCTACAAACTCAGCGCTGTGCTAACAGACAGGAGCCAATTACAGAGCTCTGCGTGTTGCCTTAATAATTAATGCGGTTGCAAGGAAGTGTAGGCTTACACTAGCCTTTAATCTTCAATAGTAATTT
This sequence comes from Balaeniceps rex, assembly GCA_013401315.1. Taxonomy (NCBI): domain Eukaryota; kingdom Metazoa; phylum Chordata; class Aves; order Pelecaniformes; family Balaenicipitidae; genus Balaeniceps; species Balaeniceps rex. The sequence goes on from VYZW01061154.1 coordinate 42,132, forward strand.
AAATTAAGGTTTTGGTGGAGATTTGTAGGAGCCACAGTAGCCTCCGTCTTCCTTGCTGCGGCACCGGGCATTGTCTTTGAAAAGAATCAGGAGCCGCGGGGTTCCCAGCCTCCCCTCCCAAGCGAAAGTTATTTTTACGGCTATGCCAGACTTCACAGCTTCAGAGCTCTTTATTTTAACATGACAGACTGTTTTCTGTGCGTAGGACCTTTTCACATGCCATTAGTTATCTCGCAGAGGAGCTGCTCTGCAAATAGCCATTCGAATGAAACGTGTTGTCCCCAAGCCTGTCAGTTTTATATTTGCACCTCTTCAAATGTAATTTCGCCTACTCTTCCTTCTCTCACTGTCTCCCCTTCCTCAGAAATGAGAGGAAATCTTCCGTCTGTTGGGAAGTAACACAGAGCAATGCCAGCCCTTCCCAGCAAGCAGAATGAGGAACGCTGGCATGGCTTGTTCGTGTCAGGATCTCAGATGTTTTGGGGCTTCATACTCTTAGAGGGAGAAGCCACAATGGATCCACTATGCCCTAAAGGCTCAAAAATCAGGAAGCAAAGTCAAGACCCCTCAATTTTTTTATATTTAGTTCATAATCACTGGCAGCAATTTTTGCACAATGGATTTAACAGTAGCATCAGTCCAGTTAGCGGCTTCTCTTGCAGTAGACCTCTATGTACGGATGACAGCACAAATGCTACAACAGCTATATTAGGAGTTTATTCTACATCCCGACACCCATCGCCTGCTGGTTTCCTAGGAGTTTGATGGCCTATTAGGAACACTTAAACTTTTAGAAGAGTGCATTATAAACTGATGCGTACTTTTTGTTCTGTGTTCTGCAGGTCCTCTGTAGTTGAAAAGAGAGACATTACACTGAAATGAGTGGCAACAGCCACATCAGATAAAACTCCACTCACTTTAATCAGGTTTTGCCAACTGCAGCTTATTTTGCTTAGAAAATGAAGCCTAGCTTCTGAGATCAATCACTAGAGACTGACTGGTGCAAACAGAAAATGCCAGCCTCTGCTTCTGTAAGCCACTTTTAAGTTCACCATGGTGAATATCATTAAAGCAAAAGGGTTTTTTTCCTCCCTTAAAAAAGCAAACAAAAAATTAAATTATCATGATAGAAAAAATACTACAAAGCGTACACAGGCATATAGAGATTCTAGCCAGGGAGAAGGGAAAAAAAAAGATGCCATTGCTCTTTGAAGTTGTTGTTTGCATTTGTACTGGTGGATTGTAGATGACTTCTGTGCTGTTTAAATGCAGCAGAAATGCTACACCCCAACCTTTGATTATCAGCCTCGCTCATTAAGCAGTTACCACAGAAATTTTAATCCACTTTTGCATTTCATCTTTGGGCTTGAGCTGCAGCAATAAATAGCCTTTCCCCTCAATATTCATGCTGGAAACATAGCTGACCGGCAGTCCAGTTGCTGTTGACAAAGCAATCTTCCAGTTGCTGAGATGTAAACTTCGCCGCGAACATCTCAGTGCTTGTGCTTTGTCCGTTCCGCATGGGAACGGCGCTATTTTGTTGATCATGTGTACTCCTGCCCCCAGCCACGGTTGTGGCTAGACTGCAGAGCAGAAGTGCTCCTGTGATTGCGGCTCTCCATCGCCTGCCGGGGAGGTGGGCCAGCCCGGCGAGCGGGTGGTCTGGCTCACTCATTGCACTCTTGAACTCCCGCACGCTTACCTCCCTCTCAGGAAGCCGAAGGGAATGTAAGGAGAGCCCAGGGTGCCGAGCGAGAATCATGGCTAAGGCATTGCCCTGAAAATCAGAGTGATGCTAGGTTCATTATTTTCCATTTGAGGAGGCTTGAAACAATAATTTCATGAGTGAGCCCAACATCTCTTTAAAAATTACATCTCCTCCCCGCCCACACACACACTCCTCATTTTCTGAAGTGGGGAGGTTTGCTGCAGCAGCACAAGGGAGAATGAGAGACGTGCACAGCCCCAGGAAAGGACTTTGTGTCCCTGCACACGGGCGAGCAAAGCTCCAAGCCTGTGAGCAACAGGCGCTGGGCAGCACCAGCGGTGAGCCTTCCTCCTTTGGTAGCCGAGCACAGGCAACCTCCAAGGTACCAGAGGAGTTAAGACATCTTTAAAAAAAACCCCAAACCCCTCTCTCTCTGTCATCCAGGGCATCTCTTTGTCCCATTGCCAATGTGCTCTACATTATTGAAATCCAGGGTTGTGGTTTAAGCTGTAGCTGCTGAAAAACAAATGGTCGTGTCATTGTCGGATGTGAACATGAACATCCTTCACCCTGATGGGCTTTCATGTCCCTTCACAGCAGCACTTCCCAGTTGTCTTCATCTGCTTCTTGGGGCCACTTCTGCTTTGTTTGGCCATGGAAATATTATTGATTTGCCTTAGTTAAAAACCCAAGGAGAATTAAGAAGGGGTGGCATTAGAAATAAGTGCACAAAGCTGCAAATTGAGAAAAATTAAACTCTGGTGTGGATATTAGTTTAAAGTGCACTTGCATAACTCAGAAATTTTCTAATGGTTTGAAATTGCATCATAAAAAGAATATGCATTGAGCCACTGACTATGTGCTACATTCTTCTTATCTTCCTCAATTACTTCACAACTGCAAAAAATAAATAAAGTCCCACCCACATAGTTCACTTCATCTGGGGGTGCCACCTGGATCATCGCAGCATTATTCCTGGGTCCCATTCTCAGACTGAGGAGGAGGTCGATGGTGCATCATTCCTAGCTGCGAACTTGCTGGGGCAAACTAAATATCCAGCTTCTCTGTGGCTTGGGATGTTCCTTGCCACGGGACTGACGATGGGCGACAGCCGCTGCAGCACGTCCCTGTTGCCATCTGAAGGCTGGACTCCACGTCTGTGCTGGGCAGTGGCCACGGAAGAGACCACTGCACTCGGGAACATCAGCATGAGTCTTACCAGCTCAGGAGCTGATCCTTGCGCTATTGCCACATGATGCTGTTAAGCACTTTTAAGCCATCCCCGTGAGAGCTTTTGCTTACATTGGTATGTTTGTACTTTACCTATGATGGCTCCTCTGTTTTATCCAGCTCCTCTTAAGCTCATGGCTACACAAGGGAACATTTAACGGCTTCCCAGCTGATGGTTTGAATACGCCTTGGAAGAGCTCCCAACAGGTTTAAGTCCCCACTTCCTTGGTTTGGTGTTTTTTTTTTTTAAAGCTCTACCTTATACATGGCTTTGAACGCCACCCAGGACCTCAGTGTAATGCTGACCTTGAGAAGTTTTTCTAAAAGGACTATACTCACCACAGGGGTCCCAAGGGGTTCCCCAGTTTACTTGCCTATCCCATCCCATTCCTACAAACCGACACCCCGATCATGCTTTGAAAGAATAAAATTTATTTTATGTCAATGAAGCCAAAGTGTCGAGCTGGGAGGGGAAAGGAGAGGCCGAGATGTCCCTTCTTCCTCATGGACATGGACAGAAGCAGCAGTAGCTCCATCACCATCACATGTGGGGATGGTGATGCAACCAACTCCTGTTGGCTGTATCCAGTGGCAAGGCTCATTCAACCAACCCTACTCAGCATTGGGAGGCTCCAGCCTTATGGACATGGCCGATTCCAAGGACTTTTCACACAACATATTTCTACATGTGTTTTTTTGTCTTCCCAGTGAAATTTGTCTCAGGGTCTCCAAGCAGCTGGGGAAGTGCTAGGACCGCACCAGGCGCCACTGCCCCAGCTGCCCTTCCCCTCTCCCTCTGCTGAAGGGCTCCAGGAGCCTCATCCAGCCGGCATCGACGGGAGGAGAGAGACACAACCAGCCAAGTGCAGGTTGCATGAAATCGCCTGGGTTGGGATTTGATTTGATGTCAGCTGTCTGGGAGGGGGGCTGGGCTAGAAATGGGGCTAGAAAAGGCTGGGGCAGCAACACTGGTTTGATGTGATTTTTCCACAGCAAAACCAGTCACTATCATGGTCAAATATGACATATTTAAAGGAAAGGAGAGGCCCCTCTGGTGCATGGTCACCTTCTGCTTCTCCCCACTGCTCCTCGAGTCCATTGGGTTGGAAGAGGGTGAGCGAGTGCAGGATTTGGCCCTTAGGCAAAAGGAAATTTGCTTTATCAATCCCTCGTATCCAGCATTAACTCCTGTACAGGGAGTTAGGGCTGTCGCTTCCAGCAAACACTTGCCGTCTCTCTCCATCTCCTCCTCTTTCCCCTGTTTATTGAAGAGCCTGGAGGTGGCCCATGGAATGAGGGATTTCTGGCTTCAGGGGTGTTGATCAGGCTGGGGCATAAACTTCAGGGATCATGTCATGGAGGTACACTAAGACTAAACCACATGAAGGACAAACGTAAACAACTTTATTTCACAAAACAGCCAAAACCACACAACAGAAACCAATGAGAAACAGGGGTAAACCAAGAATCCATCAACACTGATAACATTTAACACATAACAGGTTCGAGGTGTCAGTTGGGATATTGTTACTACACATCAACACACACACAAGAAGGATGATCCAAAGTGTGCACGTGCACTCACAAGGGGAAACTCTTTCTCGTGGGTACCCAGAAGATGTAATTGCTCACCCAGGGGGGAAGGAGTGAGGGCTCACTCAAGGATATACCCAGAAGAAATCACTCATCAAAAGGAGATGAGGGCACTCAATCCCGGGAAGTTTCCTCAGGAGGTGCCCCAACCCAAAGGAAGAAGTTTCTAACACAGAGCCACTGCTCTGAGAAGACCGCTAAAAGGGGGTCTCCAGCGGCGCACCATTTATACCCCGGGTCGGATCTGGGCTGTGGTCATAACTGGTCATGATCCAGAAGCTTCTCTGAGCCAAGGCGCCTCATTGGCTGTGGGCCCTGTCTGTTGACCGAGGCGCTCCGCCTCTCCTGCTGCCCCTGCCGAGGGGTGTACGTGCCTTGAGGGCATGGTGGAGCATAAAAGGCCATGTTAAAAGCCCCAATCTTGGGGGGGGCGGGGATTGTACCTGTCACATTGAAGGTCCCCTTTCAAGAAATGGCAACCAGGGGAAGAAATCGGCAGGTGGCAGCATGGGGGGGGTGGGGGGGTGAGGGCAAGGGCAAGGGCAAGGGGAATCGGCAGAAAATTAAAGAAAATTGTGACCACCTGTCGATGCTAACCCTCCTGGCTCTGGGCAGGCTCCAATTTTGTAACAGGCCGTCTCTGGGCAGTCCCTCCACTCCATGAAGTCCATGCAATGCATCTCAAATGCTTCAGACTGTCAGGCCCTTCGGAATATCCATTTGACAGCTCAGGATCCCTTCCTCAGCGCTCACTTTTTTAATACCTGAAGGACATTAAGCCAAGTCTTTTGGTTTTGTTTTTGGGTTAACTAAGAATAAAAAGTGTTTAATTAGCCACAAAACAAGCGCCATCTACAATCCCAGAGCATCGAGGGCTCTTTGAAGGCCACCAGTGTTAGGAGTGGTGGGATTAGTAGGTGTACATCGATGCTTTGGGCAGAAGAAGGGACAGACACACACACACAAACAGAGCAGCCCCTGCACAGGATGGTCACCTCTGTCTTTGAGCTCTTGCCTGGGATGGGTTTAACACCTCATGGAAAGGGGGAAAAGTGCTTCAGTCTCTGTAAGCTCTCTCCTCCTCCCTGGCTCATGTTCCCAAAACAGCCTTTCTGCACAAACAGCTGAAAGCCACTCGAGCCGGTGGGATTCCTGCTGGGTTGTGCTGTGTGGGGAACAAGAGATTGTGGTGAGGACACTCATGGTGGGATGTGAACAACCCTTGCCAAATGCTCTAGCAGGGTACAATGGCTGCCAGCAGCTCTCCGGCTGCTCCCTGCAGATTCACTGATGCAAATAGTGCTTTCTTATTTTGCCCATGGCCGAGATGCACGGCACTGCTCCTCACCTGCCTAAGTGAAGGCAAAAGGGTCCAGCTGGGAACCATATCCCCATCTGTCAAGCATAGATTGGGGTGTCAAAACAAAGTAAGGATTAACAGGCTGTGGAAATGGCATTTCCTTCAACGGGGGATCTGCCTGCACCACAAGATTTGTCTGATCCGGGGGATCTGCCTTTGCCGGGGGATCTGCCTGTGCTGGGGGATCTGCCTTTGCTCTACAGGGCTTGTCCTGTCCGCGCAGATGAGCAAGAAGCCACCTCCTCCAACTCTGCCTGACGGGTGGCCAGCCATCCTTGCCAATCTGCCCATGCTCCTCCAAGACACGTGGGGAACCGGTCAACAGACCTGCTGGGGCTGAGAGCTTGGCAGCAGCAGCCTCTCTTCTCTCCCATTCACGCCTCTCCTGCCAGTCCCGAGTAGGGACCAAAACTCTGAAAAGTCCTCTCTGATCCAACTCTGAACTTGGAGGCTTTCACACCACAAAGCCAGCAGAGAACAACAGCACCGGGACTTCTCAGAGGCAGTGGCAGACAGTAATCCAGGTGGCAGCAAAGACGGAAAGGTTATGGATAGGTTAATAACAACTGCAAATAGTCACTTAGGAACTAAGACTTTCCTCAGAAGAGTAGCAGGATCAACAGCCCAGCTGAAGTGCATCTATACCAATGCATGCAGCATGGGCAACAAACAGGAGAAATTAGAAGCCATCGTGCAGCAGGAAAACTATGACATAGTTGCCATCACAGAA
>VYZW01061157.1:7088-25909 GCA_013401315.1 Balaeniceps rex
TTTTTTACCTAGTTTGCTGGCAAAAACCTTAACAGGATTTGAACAGAAGTGCATTAAAAGCCCATTAGTAGCCAGGTGTGCTGAAATAAGTAAGAAAACCCATTCAACTAGTTTCATCAGTCCATCCTGAAGAATTTCATGATCTGTGTGTGTCGTGATGTGTTTCTACCAGTATTAACCCTCATGTGTAGTCAGTTTGACTGGGCCAGGTTATGTTGGCTTTGCTGTGCAAATGCAGATGGGTTGCATGCTCTACCTGATGTGTTGGATTTGCTGTACACAAATAGCAGATCTGATGAGGACGTTAGACTTATCATCAGACTTGCTAGCGTGGACAGGCTTACGTTTTTTAAGTACAATTAATTCCTTGGTCATAAGAACCCAAACCAGATCAAAAGAAAGCCCTTCTGAAATATAACTTCTACTAAGGGGAATATGACTTCCACTGGGAATATTGTAACTCGAAAGCTCAAGCTTTGTCATAGTTACCAAGATGTGCTCTAGCTGCAGACAGTGCAGGATCAGTACCATTCATGTGGGGATCAGTACCATTAATTTTCCTGCTAATAATGAATTCTCTTCCTTTTTGATTACAGGGTCCTAATAGTTGAAAACGCAGCGTGACTCAATACCGACCTAAGACTGATCTCATAGTAAGATAACTTACTAGAAACTCAGCTGAAGTACTCTGGGAGTTAAATCCATTAGGCTGTGAAAATACATTAGGACTGGGCCAAATAGCTTCACTCCTTTTCAGGCTTACAACTGCTATCTGGCAAGCAGGGGTCTAGTACTGCTAAGCAGCTGGAGGAGTCAAGGGGGAACTAGGAGAAGGAACAAAAAACACTTTTTTTTTCCCTTCATTTCTCAGACCCTCTGAATCTTGCTTTACTGTAGGGAAAATACTCTGGCTAGTCTTATTCTAGAGGCCTTTGCTGTCCCCTGATGTTGCCTTTATTTTTTTTATATGTACAAAATGAAGATTGAAGATAATTTCCCCCCAATCTAGCTGGTGTTTTCTGTGCATTTCTACAGTGCCAAGCACAGCAGAACTCCTGTCTCAGTTAAGGTCTGTGTGTGTTACTGTCATCCATAAGTTTTAAATCAGCCTCTAAATGACTCAATTCTTAGAAAAACCTCTCTGTCCTTTTAGTGCAGTTCAAAACAGGGATAATATTTTGATATATTTGCATAATATTTTTCCTCTTCAGGACACATGTTTTCATGTAAGTACTGTGAGAAGGTATAAACTTGCAAATTTCAGCCAAAATCCTGAATTACATTCGAATTAAAAAAAAAACCACAAGTGGACTCTCTTTCATGAGAGAGTTCAATCTGTCACCAGAAGAGAAAAATATGAATTGTAATCTGGTGCCCTAAATCTTTCCATGATAAACAGCAGGACAGACACAGTAACTACAGTTGACGTACACTCAGTTATTAAAGTAGTTTGAATGTTTTTGTGGTGTACGGTAACAGATTTACAGTTATTTGATGAAGTAAATAAAAATAAAAATTTTAGCAGTCAACATTTCATTCTACAGGCTTTAGGTGCTCTGCAGGTAATTACTACATCTAACTGTCAGCGATGGTGCGATGTGACGGAAAGCCTAATTTATTGAAGGGGTCTTGTGAATTTCTCCAGAAGCTTTCAGAAATGAGGATGCAGGAAGAAAAAACTATCTTTGCACCTAAATGGACTTTGACTGTTCTGTTTCTCTTTGGATAGTTTGTAGGACACTTGCTAGAAATCACTACTGCTTTGCAGCTGGTATCACGACTCCGAAGTAGGTACCCTTTTGAATGAGAGGTCAGAAACAACTGGAAGTTAGTGTTCATTTTCACGTGCTTTCTAGTTACGCAGGATTGTGTTGCAAAAAAAATGTTTGAATAAGAAGCTTTACAGATACCTTAAAATTTGAATGTGGAATTGTCCTAGTTACTTATAGTTCTGATTTTCAAAGACTTCTGGTTCTTGAGCAAATATATGTGTGGTGCTCCTTTAAAGGAAGCATAGCTACAAATGGCAATGTTTATTGTCTCCTGAGCAAATGCTCAAAGGATAAAATATCAGGTAAATTATATGTACTAAATCACATTTTTATTGATACATCGCAATCCAATTTCAGTAATATATGTTACATTAATTCATATACATGATCATTAAATTGATTTGCTATTTTTTTCTATTTTAGTTAAAACTATGAAATGAAAGAAGGAAATGTAATAATTGGGACAATAAAGGAAATTTAAATTTTCCTGCCCTAGGATGAAATTCTGTTTCTCCTCTTACCTTTTGTAAGCTTGCTTGAGTAGAACAGAATGAAAACTAAAATTGGTCTTTGAATTATTTACTTACCTTGCTTCCTTATTTGGCTATATTTCCCCTTCCAGAACCTGTCATCTAAAGTGTTTCTTCAGTTCCTTATGAATATGTCATCTTCACACCTTCATGAGAGACAGTTATCTCCTTCCCTTACCTCCATAAGTATTTTCCTTTTTAGCCCTACAAAATTTAGCTTCTTACCCATTTTCTCTTACTTAGATTCATTTTCTACTACCTGATGCATACATTTCCGTACTATTTGATTAGTGTTCTTGGCAAACTTTCTTAACTTTGCAATTACACTGGGAGGATGTCGTTGGGGTTTTTTTGGCTACTTTTATCTTTAACCTCAAATTTATTGGAATGTTGTTCTCAACGGACTGTTTTTGTTATGATGTATCATTATACACTGTTTTTATTTACCAAGACATACCTCACAGTTTTATATGTAGCTTTTAATAGGCAATCAGCCGCAGTAGCTCTCCAGTTAACTGAAGGGATTGTTTCAGGAATTAAACACCGTCATTATGTGTTCAGCTTGAAGTTCTCCATTTTGCTTTGTACTACTCCTGTGAAGAGGGATGAAGGTGATTTTGCAGAGCCAAGTTGAAGAAGTGAGTTTTAGTTAACCTCACGTGACTGAAGCTTATGATCGTTATGGCTTGATGGATGCTATATGGGATCTTCTGTGACTAGCAGTGAACACAACTTTAAAATGCTTGTAGGAATTTGTAGAGGCACTAGGACAGACATGAGAAAATGGCAATCTTCTGAGCTTTCCTTTGTGTCTAAAACTTCTAAAACAGGTTTTAGAGTCTACTGAACTCATATACTGCAAACATGCTGAAGCTCTGATCATAGGATCGTAGAACAGCCCAGGTTGGAAGGGACCCTGAAAGATCACCTGGTCCAACCTTTTGTGGAAAAGGGAGCCTAGGTGAGATTATCTAACACCTTGTCCAGTTGCATCTTGAAAACCTCCAGTGATGGGGACTCTACCATGTCCCTGGGGAGTTGTTCCAGTGACTGATTGTTCTCACTGTAAAAAATTTCTTTCTTATATCAAGATGAAATCTCTCCTGGTGCAACTTGTACATGTTGTCCCTTGTTCTCTTCATGTGACAAGACACCCTCTGTTCTTCTTGTAGCTGCGCTTTAAGTAGTGATGTGTTCCCCCCTAAGCCTTCTCTTCTCCAGGGTGAAAAGACCTGACTCCTCGGTCTTTCCTCAAAGGGCAGGTTCTCTAGCCTTTTGGTAATCTTTGTAGCCCTTCTTTGGACCCTATCCAGTCTTTTTTGAATTGTGGGGAGCAGAACAGGACATAGTACTCCAGGTGCAGCCTGAGAAGTGCTGAGTAGAGGGGTGTCATAGTTTAACCCGTCAGGCAGCTAAACACCACACAGCCGTTCGCTCACTCCCTCTCAGTGGGATGGGGGAGAGAATCAGTAAAAAGGTAAAAACTTATGGGTTGAGATAAAGACAGTTTGATAGGTAAAGCAAAGGCCGCACGTACAAGCAGAGCAAAACAAGGAATTCATTCACTCCTTCCCATGGGCAGCCTTCTCCAGGAAAGCAGGGTACATCATGTAACGGTGACTTGGGAAGACAAACGCCATCACTCCCAATGTCCCCCCCTTCCTTCTTCTCCCCCCAGCTCTATGTGCTGAGCATGACGTCATACGGCATGGAACATCCCTTGGGTCAGTTAGGGTCAGCAATCCCAGCCGTGTCCCCTCCCAGCTCCTTGTGCCCCCCAGCCTGCTCGCTGGTGGGGTGGGGTGAGCAGCAGAAAAGGCCTTGACTTGTTGCTGAGCAGTGCTTACACTACCTAAACCATGGGTGTGTTATGAGCATTATTCTCATGCTAAATCCAAAACACAGCACTGTGCCAGCTACTAGGAAGAAAATTAACTCTATCCCAGCTGAAAGTTGTCAACTGGCTGTATTCTTATTGTTGACCTGCTGAAGTAGTTTGTGGTGTTGTAATGCTTCTATGGTGAGAGGTGAGTGATAAATGTGCTTATAATTACCTGTTATGAGAAAAAAGTTATAACCTTAGTTCTCAACGTAAGTCTATCTAAATTGGTTTCCAAAACCAGGACTATTTTCAGTTACGAAGTACATATTAATTCTGCACTATAACTGGGTCATATATGCGTGTGAGAGGGAAATGATGTGGTAAGTACAAAAATAAATTTATAGCACCTAGATTGCATGGTGACTGCTGCCCCAGAAATATCTTCAACAAAAATTAACGTATTTCAGGTGTAAGTGGAAATATATCTGCAAATGAAGGGAGATGACCAAAAATAAAAGTGGAGGAGCCTGTCTAATAAGAAAATAACTGGAGAGGATAGAAACTGCATGGCTTCGCAGTCCCACGTCCCAGCACAGTTAGAAAAGTAAATAAAAGTAGAGAGGAGTTATCACAATAGTCAACATTAATCTTTGTTAAATGACCCATTTCTAGTACCATGGAATGGTTTTGTATTCCATCAGCACTGGGGCAATCACAAGCATTACTGATAAATCAGATCAGGCTACAAGGTCAATATCCCTTGTGATGAAGTCTGTTTGCACCTAAAGGAGCAAATGTTCCCAACTTTATTTCTTTTACAAAGTCATACTTTATTGCTGAACCAAGCATTTGACTCTGGAGTTATTAGTTGAGTGGGATTGTCTGAATCCTCTCCAGATTTCACTCTGAAAGAATGTGGAGCATCATCAGATACAAACAATGGATTTCTGATACTTAAGGATGTTTTTATAAGCTCATAAACAGTCAAACAAAATTGCCCTAAAAATAGCTGCCTAGGCTTGTACCAGTTATGGCTTTGCTAATGTTTAGCACCAAAGCAATAATAGAGAAAAGGAACACAGTCAGGAAAAGAGAGAAAATGAGAGTTGTGAGAGACAAAACAATGCTTTTCAATTGAGAAAAAGTGAAAAGAAAAGCACTTTCAGAACTTAGTTTAGGAGAATAAAATTGAGATGTGTTGCACTATCTTTTTAAGAATCTAAACTTTGCCACCATATAATTTATTAACAAGATGCAGGATTAACATTATGTTCTACTATTCCTATGTACTTTGGATTGTATCAGATCAGTTTTTATTTCAACGTGCATGCAAAAGGAATCCTAAAATGAATCCACAGCATTTCATTTTTTACTTAATTTTTTCAGTGTAATAAGTAGTAAATCACAGGTCCAAGATGAGAGATGCTTGTTTATGAGGTTTGGGGTTTTTCTCTTTCACGGGGTTTTTTCTTTCCTTTTTCCTTGAAGTGGGGAGGTTACGTTTGTGGCTGACTCATACGATATTAATATTATTATTAATGCTGCCACATGTGTGTATTGGGCACCACTTCAGTGGCCTATCTAATTATATATATATATATATGGGTTACTTTTCTGGCAGATTTTGCTTCCGTCTTGGATAGGCCAAAAGCATTTTTTTTTAAAATTTTCTTTTCCCTTTCTTCTTGGACACACCTAATATACTGGGTAGCACATGTAGCTCATTTGCTGTTTGACAAATTTGCCTGTTTCATATATTCAGTACTATTTAGCTAGTCAGCGAGCAAATCTCTTTTTTCTTTATTCCTCCTCAAAACAAATAATCCACTGGGAGAAGCCTAGTAATTGATCTGAAATTGGATGGACAGAATGTCCCATACCCAAACACTAGTTCTTTAGTTCCTGTCAGCTTTTGGTCTTTGTTTAATTAATATATTTAGCAGTAATACAGAATGAAGTGGTCAGGACTGCACTGGCCAGTCTACAACAATTCCGTGTATGGAATTTGTAAAATTGAGAATTGATTTTGTCCCAGTGTGGAATGTTTAAAATAAATAAATTAAAAGGTTGATCTCCACTGTGGAAAACTCTGCTTTAGATACTATTATCCAGATTCAGACCAGGTTTTTTCTTTTCTTCCCAGATTATAGTGGGAAAGCTAAACACAAGGGCAGCTTTAACTTTAGAGAACGCTGAAGATGGTGATGGGGAGAGACATTTTTGTCATCTTTGTTTTCGGAGTAAATTTCATATAGCTGAAAATATTCTGCCTGGCTCCAACAATGATTTTTAATTTTTGGCATCAGGAGTTGTAATACGTATTTGAAAAGTGTATTGCTTTATAACATATTAGGCCAGACATACAAGTGAAAAGAGAGTTACAGGATGTCAGGAATCTTCTATGACCACTCCCTTTGTGAAAAATCAAATTTTTTTTTTTACAAAGTTACATTTGCAGAGTCAGCTCAAATAACAAAAGTTTTTGCAATAATATTTTGAATTATAAAATTGCCTATAATAAACTGCTGTTTACTACCTGCTTTTCTATTATTTAATGCATGTCTTTTTCATCGAACACTTGGTAAAATATTTAAATGTAACTCAGAAGAATAACTTTCCCAATTAACTCATATACAATTCTGCTTTTCACATATGAGTTTTCAAATGCTTGTTCAGTAACTTTGTGCCCTTCAACAAATGGAAAAAACAAACTAAATTGTCCCAAAGTGTCTTGCAGCCCAGTGCTCAATCTGAGAACTTTAGAAATGCTCATTCAGAGTGCAGGGCTCAGTTAAGCTGTGCTGTCTCCTAAGGTCTAGGATTTGTCCTCAGGGATTCAAATACATAGTTTCGGTTAAACCATATGAAGAAGGTGCTAACATAGATGCTGGTTTTGTCCAGGAGAATGTGTGCTGCTTTATTCCAATCTAATGGACAGACCACACCTGAAGTATAGTTTCTACTTAAAATAATTATTTAAGGCTTTGAAAGAATGACTCGTGAACCTGTTACATAAAAGAATAGTGTTAATGTTTTAAAGAAAAAATTATAAAGATTGCACTTTAGCCTTTTTTTCCCCCCAAGCATCAAATAATTTTCGAATTGCATGCTACTAATGCTGTCTCTTAACATAGAGCTACTAAAAAGCAGGAGCCAGAAGTTTGGAGTTTGGTTGTTGGGTTTGAATTTTGCTTTTGGGGTTGGGGGGGGAGGGGGTTTTTCTTCAGTTTTTCATGTTGTNATAAATTAAAGTTTTTTCCCACAGAACAATTTAAACAGCTGACTCCTTGCCTCCCTCCTTTCGTTCTGTACATTCCAGTTATTCATACAGTATTTCAGCACAGCCAGAAGTCAAACAGAAAGGTCACTACCTGGGTTACTTGTGTTTTGGTCCACCATCCAGTAGGTCTGCCTGCTGCATTACATTGTCAAAGTTAGCCTTTCTATTGACAAGCATATTGATTTCCTGATTAATGTACCTCTGTTTTATTGGCGTTTACTACAGGAGACATAATTTTAATGTTTGTATGATCAATAGCTCCATCAACACCAAGAATTCCTACTGTTTGCCTGCACAGTTCTAACTATGGGGAGTTGTATATTTCTTGATAAATACTACAGGGAAGTTGTAAACATTAGAAAAGCAAAGAAAATTGATGTTCTCTGTAGATTCCTATTGTATTTCACCCCTAGGAGAGAATGCAAAAACTTTCAAGTAATTCTCTATAGGAGAGGCAACCAGCAGGTACTAGCTCTCTGGGCTGGAATATAAATGTCTGGGAGGTAATTACTTTTAGAATTCCCATTGTGTAGTCACTTCATCTCAAATGTGTAAATACCCATAAGAGAAATTATGGCTTTTATTCACTTTCAGATTAAGAAATGACATTTTAAATACCCTTAGTTAACCTCATTAGAGGAGTGGAATTCTGTGGCTGTCATAGATGCTTCTAGACTTGCAGCTGTCCATAAATTACACAAGGTACCTGAAGGTATCTACTTAAAATGTAGCTGAAGCAGTTTTTGTTCTTGGAATTGTAATGGGCTTTACAATCTCCTGCTTGTTGCCAAATAGTCTCTTTTCTTCTTTCTGCCTGCCCACCTGCCCTGTTTCTGCCTTTTAAAACCAGAGAAGGAAAAGAAGAGACTTACTTTTTTCCACTCAGATAAAGTAGTAAACTTAAATCGTCACTTTTTTGTTAAGCTTTGAAATTAGATAATTGGGGGAATGACAATAAATTGTGCCATTTACCAGAAACTTTGTCTAAATATTTTTCGGATTAGATTCCCCTTTCGTTAGCTAGTTTCCTTGATTATCTGAAGGAGGTATCTCAATAGCATTTCTCGGTATCTGAGAATGTTCTTGTGTTTGAATATTCTCATGAAGAGCATAATTTTGTATGAATGCCCTGGTTAAATCAGTGCTGGGTTATCCTTACAGAGACAGGAAGACGATGGCTATTTATCAGGTAATTTATGCATTATATAGCTTACAATCTGTTCTTTCAATCAGGGATCAGAACAAAGGCTACGCATCTTGAGAGACCGCATACCCACCATTAATTAAGAAAACAGAATGATGAAGTGAGAGCTATTGCAAATTCCCCATCTGCCGAAAAGCAGGTACGGTTCCTCAAACTTTTTGTGAATAGGGATGAAATTGTACTAAAAATATCCAGCCGTTTCCAAGCATACAAGTTAAGTGTTTTGATCTTTCAGTACAAATTTCAGACACTGGAGTGTTTATCACCTGCTGCCAGCATTGACATATCCCAGTGGATGAACCTCTAAAGCAAAAAGAATGTTAGCACGATGATTAAATCCACTAAAATTTTAGAGCTATGAAGATCACTGTATAAGGTGCTAGTGATTGGCAGCTAAATCCTCTGGTGTACAGAACTAGACAGAAATGAGGTCAGTAATGGAGGTTTAGTTAGGCATTGGTTTCCCCTATTTGTCCATGGAATTGTCTTCAAATATGCCTGTACTCCTGAAATAATTCGCCAAACCGATGTCACACAAATCTAGAGATATTTGTGCTTCTGAAAGTTCATGTAGCAGTAGTGAATGTTTGGCTAAAACAATAACAGAATATTGTAAGTAGGTGCTGCTCCTGATATTTAGCTCTATGGTTGATTTTAATAACATATTATTTATTCCACTTGCAGCAAGCCAGCTAGTTTGAGTAGCAGCTTTCAAGTGATTGTTCTAACTGTTGGAAATTCTTTAAAGCCACAGGGTTCCCTGAGGGGATGCTGATGCTGCCTTTCATGGCAGTGACTTTGGGTCCAGCTTCTGTTTCTTTCTCTTCTTTTGTTGAGTAGAGGCTTGCTGTTCTGAGGTTTCACTAATCTGTTTTGAATGCTGTGGGACTCTCAATTCTTCCTAAGAGGCTGTCAGAGGATCGCAGTCATCCACCTTCTGGGCCATAGTAGGGCAAATGGAGTTACAGAGGGGCATGGTAGTTGATGAAGCACTATCTAGGCAATGTATATGCTCATACTCTAGCGCAGGTTGGGTTCTTTAGGTTCACCAAGGGAAACATCTGTGTGACAATTTAAGCTTTAGACTAAAGGATTGTAAGCAAAGGCCTTAAATGCTGGCTTCGATTAGGTATTTGGTTCTAATTTTGTGTTTCCTCTGTTATGGCCTCAAGATGCGTCAGGGAGGTTTAGATTGGATATTAGGAAAAATGTCTTTACTGAAAGAGTGGTCAGGCATTGAAACAGGCTGCCCAGAGAGGTGGTGGAGTCACCATCCCTGGAGGTGTTCAAAAAATGTGTAGACGTGGCACTTTGGGACATGGTATAGTAGGCATGGTGGTGTTGGGTTGGCGGTTGGACTAGATGATCTTAGAGGTCTTTTCCAACCTTAATGATTCTATGATTCTATGATAAATTGTATGAGTGTATAAATATTCATTACCTAATAAACTGAAGTGCGTGTGTCTGTGTACATCTGCTTTTTTGTTAAGTAAGGGACTTTTATATATAAACCTTTACCTGAAACAGTAACGTGGAGTGATTGAGTTCAGGTTTCAGGAAGCAATGACCCTTTCTGGCCTTAGGCACCTTATTTAACTTCCTTGTGATTTATATCATTTTGTGTTACATGAGGGTAATTTTGTCCCCATTTGATCCTGGAACAAAAAACCTGCTTGGGTAAGTACAAAATTAATATTACAGATCTTTTTTTTTTTTTTCCCCCCACTGTTTCTTTATTTGGGTAACAGAAAGTAAAAGCACCTTCTGCTTTCCTGCTCTTAAAAACCAGTTTTGCTCTTCTTCTCTCCCTCCTCCCAACACCCCTTCGGGAACAAGAAGGAATGGTGTCTCTGGCAAAGAAACAGGTAGGGTTTGGTTGGTAAGTGGAACTGATTTAATTAAATCTCCTTTTCAGCCTCATAATGGATTCATTCAAGAAGGCAAAGGAGTAGGAATGTGGCTTCTGATNACCTTGCCCCTTTTTTATGATCCCCTCCAACATAGGTACCAATCAGAAAGATTTAATAGAAGAAACAAGCTGCCTTTTTTTCATAAAGGAGAATATACTGCCTTACAAACAGTTGCAGCAGAATTCATGAAAAATGGTACTTAAGTTTCATTTTCAGGATTGGTCATTTATCCATCTTTTAGCCTCAGGGTTCTCCACAATTCAGCTTTCAATTTTTTCTCTTTTTTAAGCAATCACTATAGCAACCTAGTCCTATCTGATGAGCGCACACAGAGGGCAGATACCCATACATGAAGCATAAGATGAAGAACAAAAAAAACAGAGAGCCAGGCAGACCAGTGAGGTACTATATTACCCTGTCACACAGATGATCTGAGCCCAAGCTGCCGTTTTTAAGTTTGATAGGGGGGACAAATTTTGAGATGTCGTCCACCTTAGTAGACATTTCAACTTGATTGGTGGTTTCTCCTATAAAGAAGTCTCTGGCTGAAATAGCAGTGTAGCTGGTGGATTCTATAACACATAAGAGCTGTATGAAAAATTGATCAGGTTTTAAACACTATTTATTTACTTTTATTTGAGAGCAGTACAGTGGCACAGGTATTGTAGGAGTAAAATTCTGTATGTCTCTTGACAGCTGTGTTTAGCTGAGGAAAGATGTGTGGGGACAATATGAGATGAGGAAAGGAAGGCTTTAGGTAAGTTCTAGGTAAAGGCTTAGATTTGAACTTAAAAGCTCCACAGGCTCTGACAGACTGTGTCAACCTTTGAAACTTGCGGTATCATAATACATGAATTCCAATGACTCAGTTCTTCAGTCTTTATTCTTGTTGATTAGTCCTTAACTAATATTAATTGTAACAAAAGACTGCATTGGAATGGAGTAGCATCTAAAGGGCAAAGCAGTGCTGCACATCTCAGCCCCAGATCTGCGGAGTTAATGAAGCAGTAACAGGCTGTTGTATGAATGAATCACTTCAAGAAAAAGTTCGTCTAATTAACCTGCTGGGTACTCCTGTGTTTTTGTCTCTGTTCAGGAGGAATGCCGCGAGTGTTTTAATTACATGCTTTTCAGTCCCACCTCTTTCTCCTCCTGCTGGATAATAGAGGGCTTTCTATCCCTGCATGTCCCAGATTTGTTCTTACAGCTCTGTACTGATGAGCCTACTTCTTTCTATATGGTTTGTGCCAGTGAGAGCAGCACTAAGAGCAAGGGAAGGTCGGCGCTCAGCTACTCTGCACTTACACTTCAATGCATAGTTTGTTGAAGTCAAGGATTTTGGTTTCACATGTCATATTAGTTGCAAAAGAAATACCTGAAAACTTTTATATGATATTTGAAAAGAAAGAGGAATGTTAGTGTGCTCCATCTGCCGTTCTGGGCTAATACGGACCCCCTTGTCTCTGTGGTGCCAATTCTCTGTGCAACTGGAAGAGTGCGAAGAGCACATTTTTCACTTCCTACTATGAAAGAGGGGACATGTTTTAAAGAACACTGGTAAAAGAAATGCCTTTTACTTGCTTTCATGATGGGTGCCAGAACTCTGCCTGTACGCATGCCTCGATTGCAAAGTAAGGTTAATTGCACCTCATCCTTCGCCTTCTGAATAGACATTATTTTCATCGATTTATACTGGTATTTTTACTGATGGAGGTCATTGTATTCTTCAGCTCAGCAGTTGTCAATTTACTTTTTCTATCCTCACTGCAGGCTCTAAAAGGGCTAGGGAACCTAGTGAAATTCTCTTGCAATTTTCTGGAGTGGCAATGCATGCATCTGCCTATATTGGGTCTCAGGGGAATGTCTGAGTTGGATATTTGCTTTGTGATTCATGAGATGGGTGTGTGCATCAAAGTTGGGCCATACAGAGGATTTGGAGGAGAGGCTCTGCTTCTTTCAGAGGGTGTGAGACCCTGCTAGGTGTTTTCTCTACAGCACACAGATGTGATGGCTCCCACTCCAAGCGTCCAGCATGGGTGATCGGCACATGGATCAGCAAGAGAAGACAGTAGGTATTTCACTATGAATGCTCTAGCAGGTGGCAGTGTGGAGGAGGTGATGACAAGGAGACAAATGAGTGAGACTCAAAAGGTCTGTTATTGACAACTTTAGCCACTGGTTTTCTTCATACCTTGAGCCTTAGCTACGTGCTCTCCTGCCACATATCTGAGTTCTCAAGACCCATGACTTGCTCACACCCTGAGCTTTTTTCCCCAGGTTTGTCCTGTAGTCCTGTAAGGAGAGAGGATATGTTAATCTAGTGTAATTCCTCATCCTTGAGCTCTTGTGTAGAGATGTAGAGCAAGAAGCAACTGTGGAAAAGCATTTGCAGGATGGGGATGTTAGGAGTGCCTTGGTTGTAGGAGGAAAGAAAAAAGAGTTCTGTACCCCAAAAAGTCTACTTTTCCCTTATATTTCAGAGAAGGGGGCAAATTTCATGGTGGAGAGATCATACAATTCAGGTAAGTGGGGTGACCATATCAGCTCATGTTTTACAGGGACATAAGTAGTTCATTGAAAACAGATATCCATTTACATTAATATGAAGAAGCCTTGTTCATAACTGTTAGCGACTAGGTGTTTCATACTATACAGAATTTAAAAGAGGAAAGTCTCAAACCAGTTCTGTAGCAAGTAGAAAATTAAGCTACAAATTTG
Source organism: Balaeniceps rex (assembly GCA_013401315.1). Classification (NCBI taxonomy): domain Eukaryota; kingdom Metazoa; phylum Chordata; class Aves; order Pelecaniformes; family Balaenicipitidae; genus Balaeniceps; species Balaeniceps rex. Next base: position 20,325 of record VYZW01061157.1, read on the forward strand.
GCAATTGCAGAATAAGTAAGATCTTTACCTTTAAAACCTTTTAAACCTAAGGTAGAAAAGGGACGGTTATCAAAATACACCCAAGCACTTAGGTACAGAGCTTATAATTCTCCACCCCGCACCCTGCAGGAAAATCTATGTACTGAAAAGCCCATCTTACTAGTAAAATGACATTTCTCTTCCAAATCTAAGGAACTGGGTAAGACTTAATGTTCTTCTGATGCTTCTTTATCCTAAATTGCAGGGGGAATTTGGACTGCTGGGAATAGCCTGATGTATTTGAAAGTAGCTTTGTTCTTCTCTACCCTATTTAAAAACAACATAACAAGCTCAGTCTCTGCTTTCAACCCAGTTATCGTGTGCTTTTAATTGAACATATGAAATCAATATCAATTTAGCAGAGATCTAAGAATCTATGACTTGAACAGTAGGCATTTGATGAATAGCCTTTTAAGGGTAGAAACCCAAAGTTCAAATGTTTTTAAAACAGAATGCAACAAGCTATAAATGCTCTTATGGAAGGCGGAGAGAAAGGGGTGCTGATTCAGTGACGAGGTCAGTTTAGATTGCTTTTTCCGCTGAACTTTGGTCCCCAGTCTTTTACCCTTGCAACTGAAATTGCTGTGGAAACTTATAAGGATAAACAATATTGAAACTTTCAAGCATGATTTAGTGTTACCAAGGTAACCAATTGTAATTAATTTTAAGCACCAGCTGGCTTGTGATGAGCATGAAACCTGACAAAGGCTCTCAGAAGGACTGTTTCCCATTTTCTTAGCTGCAGTAATAAGAATATGAGAAATTTCTTTGAATAAAGCATCTACAACAACAAATCAAGCCACAGCTTTGACATCAGTCAGTTAAAAAGATCAAGGAATATTTTCCAGATGTAGACAAGCAGAAATGTGCAGCAAAAGATCAGGAATTGTGAACTCTTAACTTGATGGGCCAGGGAGACTGGTTAAAAAATATGATCCTTTAGGATGATATTTTTGATTTTTTTTCTTTCATCACATAGCACTAGAGATGTTTTCTTTCATTGCTAGTTTTTCTTGAATCAATGCTATGATTATTGCATAATTCCTGGACTATATCAACTAACATTTTGGACAATCATAGGGAATACCCAAAAACTTTGCCGCATAAATAAGTTATCTTCAAAACAGTAAAGCAGAAAAAGAATGAGGGCAGGTTTCAAAGTCTTTGTGTTCAACTAAAAGCACAGAAAAATGCAAAGTGCCCGAATATTTAGAAATTGAGCTAAGTTACTGACAAGGCTTGATCATTTTGCTTTCTGAATGTCAGCTTTGGTCTGGAGAGCTCGAGTTATTTTATACAGTGGGGTAATACAATGTCAAACCAATCACAAGTGGAGTGGTTTTTCCTTCATTTTTAAAAGGGAAGGTATTCTAATGCAAAGGATTGCCAATACTTCATGTGAAAATAAATATCCTATTTTAAATTAAGAAGTTATTAAACTCAAGTAAGTAAAATTGCTTGATTTTTCATTTGGTTTTGATGCTGATTTCCTTAATCACAACTGAAAGCTTAAGATTAGCGAAAGCTAAAACATTACTTCTACTCAAAAGGAACGTCTTTGAAAAAGAAATTAATTTCCCAATCCTACAAATGCAAGCAGTGCTGTACTGGATATATACATCCAAGACAAAATTTAGAGTTTCAAGTAACTGAGAGTGAATAAGCGTGGTTACTACTTTAGCCCCGTACGAGATACGTTGTAATCTGTTTGGAATGACCCTGATTCTAACCTCGTTCATGCTGGAGGACATCCACAGGAAACTAATGAATGATACTGATACTATGGAAGGCAGTCAAATTATACCTGAATTATTCCAGAATAGCTGAGATAAAAATCTGTCCTATTTGTTGTTTCACTTGGCACAATCTGTCCCTAATGAGCCATATTTCTCCTGTCTTTAATTTTGCTGGGTAGGACTTTGATAGTGGGAAGTTAATTTACACAAAAAGGTGATGCTTTTAGAGTAAAGAGGCAATTCCAAACACTCATTCCACAGGCAAATTCCCAGCCAGAATATATAGGACTAGAGGCAGCCGGTTACTTCTTACCGGCTGATTCAGAGCATCCTCTGGGGCAGCAAATGCTGTGTTCATCCAGTGGCTCTCCTTCAGGGCCAGAACTGGATGTCTCGGCCGGGTCTGGATGGTGTCAGGCAGTTCTGCACGAGCCTGTCCTTTAACTGATGTCTCCGGCCACTTACATGTCTGGCTGCATCAAAACATAAAGGGAGGAATTTTGCTGAGATCTTTTCTTCCTTCTTTTGTGTGTTTCTTCTCACTGTCAATCAAGGGATGTTTATGCAGACATTGAGAAACTGGCCTTCAGTGCCCCCTAGCAAAATGCACACCTCTAGTTTAACAATGAAATACAGTCAGCATGATACACGCTGTATTTTCTGTAATGAATTATTTATAAAGGCAAATGGATTTTTAATTATTTTCAGTGCTGGGTTGCATGAAACTTGTGTGTGAGGCTCCATGTGATGGCTAAACAAAGAATTGAGAAACTTCTGAAAACTTTGAAGGATAATGTCTGAGGACTGGGAGCCTTTGCAGCCTCAGGCTATGCCATGAAACAGCCACAGCATTACTCTGCCTCAAAATCCACAGCATAGTTTTAAAGAATCGTTGTGGGAGTATTCAGGGGAATAGGGAGGAAGGCTTAGAAGTGTTTCACTTCTAGTTTTTCTGCATAGATATGGGATAAAAAGCATTAGATTATTAACATATCTAAACCAGTTTCGGTTTTGTGTTACAAAATCTCCTTGGATTTTTATAAAAGCAACAGGAATGAAAAGAGCGAGACTGGGATGGTGGGTTGAAAGAACCCTTCTATTTTCATATTAAAGCATTCTAAGAGTAGGACTTAAAACTGTTTAGGAATGATTTTTGAGCTCAGTAGCATGTCCACATGTCATAATAAAGAGTCTCTAATGGGTTACTCACAAGTTTAACGATACATACTTAATAAAATCACACACACATAAATCAGAGTATTAAGTTTTGTTATCCAGGTTTTTATTTCTGTCTTATTAATCCATGCAGCTGAGTTGCACTTTCTCCATATTTGTGCCTGTTCAGTTTTAAACTGAATCCTGGCAACACAGTCTCTGTCACCATGAGGCTTACTCTGAATGATTATTTCTTAATAGCCCTTACATTGAAGTTGTGTGCTGCCAGCAGTTGAAATTAAGGGTAGTGCCTGGCAGCCCAAGAGAAACAAAATTTCCAACTTAGAGGCTCAGCACTTCCCATTTCTCGGGGAGCCTTTACGTCAAATGCTCTCAGAAAGCCAGTAGAAGGTGTTTTAGCAATTTAGATCTTGGTAAATGATTTTAAGTTACTTGTTTACTAGATTAGGTTTAGTAGTAAAATACTGCTTAAAATCAGTTACGATTTTGATGTGTATCTCGAACAGGAGCGTGAATGAGAGAAGATGCTGTGCAAAGCTGCCTAGGTGGATTTTCTGCTTCTCTTTGCTCTGCCCCACAGTGCCACTGGTATTCCTGTCCACTGCTGTTTCTGAAAGAAGAGGTTCCTGTGCTGGTGTACTCGCTGAGGCTAGGAACAGGTTCATGACAGGGACTGTTGAAGGTGATGAAGCTTAGTCTTAATGTGAAACTGATGTTATACTGGTATAGTTGACTGGGATTGAAATGCGTAGTCCTGTCACACAGTAATGGCATATTGCTGTTGCTAGCTACGGGCCCCAAGCTTTGTACTAAGTTTGCAAGGCCCTTGGACTGAGGCTTCTCAGACTTTGTCTGAACTCATCTTGACAACATCTGACTCATCTGTGACAACCATTTTTCTTCTGACCAGGTGGCTGTGCCTAATTTTTTTTTACTTATGCATATCTTCGCATGGTACAAAATTAGTTTTCATATAGATAAGAGTAACAACTAGTTATTCTGTGTAGAATGAGAGAGATTTATCACTCTAGAGTAATGCAGAAATGCATTACTCTGTGGTATAAAATGCATTGCTCTATGGTATGACAGCAGAGGCTTTCAAAGTGGGGACATGGGATGCAGTGTAGTGGAGTTCAAGTAAGGGATGATAGGAGACAGGACACAAGCTAACATTGGAGACCCGCAGGACTGTAAAAAAACCCTCCGGTGTTCAGTAAAAGAAATGCAGGTGTGGAAATTGGACAAAATGGGCTTTAAGGATAACTAAGAAATAGTATCTAACATATGTGAAGCACACCGCATGTAGTAAATTTGTATAAAACATGAACTTGCAGACCAGTGAGGAAAAAGCACCATGAAAAAGTGTTAGGAAACATAGAAATGACCCCAATCAGATCCTGGAGTGACAAAGAAGAAACCACCACCATCATATTCCTCCCAGTGAAAGACACGATGCACATACGATTCGCTGTAGATCTCCCGTGGCCACACTGAAGCTGTTGACATTAGGACTCAGAGGAACAGAGCAAGGGTGAGCATAACAGTGGGGAAGGGGGTAGGTACTAGCAACTGTGTGCGTAACAATTTTAACTTGAAAGTTTTAAGACTTCTTTTTTTTTCTGTGGAGTAGTATTTGCTTTTCCTTTTTCTGTAATAAAGTTGGGCTAATAATAATTCTTTGATTAGACTGTTAAGATTTCAGTTGTACTATCAAAAAAACCCTGGCTTTACATGTAAGGTATGTTTTGGTTTTGCCCATAACAAGATTTTGAGTATAACAAATGGTTAAAATACTTAAAACTGAGCAATACATAGTAAGGAGGATTACTGCCTCTGAAGAATACGCTGGCTGTAGTCCTAGCTGAGCAGCTGCTCAGGTAGCCAGTCGCCTTCCTCCTCCTCTAGTTGTATTGCTTTGTGGTTTGCTCTTCATGTTTAGAGGGGGTCTCGTTCAGCTTCTACGGTCTGTATCCCTTTTCCTACTTAGAGCGGATGTTCTACTCAGGGAAGCCTTAGCAATGTTTTGCTAGAGGTTGCATTGCCTGTCACAGGTAACTCCTGTTTGCTGCACCACCACATCTTGTGCTCACTGGTCCATTCTAGTTAGTTCTTCAAGAAATGCTGAGAAAAAACATACTGCTGCTCCCTCCTCAAAATCTGCTCCTCCTTCTGTGGCTAAGAAGAGATCAGATAGTTTATTTTTACTTCCAAATTGCAGAGTGTAGACCGGTTTGGGTTTGGTGTCCATCCCCCACCCGCCCCAAAGCTATTTTTCGAACTTCTTTACAGCCCTCCAGCATGCAGTCTCAGCAATTGAGATCAATCAAAATCTGTGTGTGAGCATGTATTTAATGTTCCTGCTCTCTCTGTTATAAGCCAGGTTGCTCTAATGTTTACAGTTTTGCTAGCCCTTCACCTACATTCAAANTTGTTAGAGATGTATTGTGCACTAGCAGTGTGTTGATAACGTAACTGACAGAAATGAATCAGAAGTTATGAATAACAGAAAAATTTTAATGCTTCTCTGAAAAACGGCAGACCCTTGGTTGACCACATCTTTATCTATCACCTATCTATCTGTCATCTTCTTGCACTTCCCAGCTGTTTGTTCTGCAGGACAGAGGTGCCAAGATT